>JAPZDY010000013.1:4644931-4662132 GCA_029783645.1 Ctenochaetus hawaiiensis | reverse complement strand
TGATTAATTAGGTTAAATATAATTTTTAGCTGCTTCCTTTTTTGTGGGTATGCAGTTTGAATTTTGAGCTACAAGGGTGAACTCCACCACTAAACTACAAAATAATATAACAGAGGCCATTAAAAACCTTACAACACTTGGAAGGGCTGTTGAAACGAGTTTATAAGGAAGAGAATCTTAAGGATTGTAACTCAACGTCACCTCTCAGGTGTTGGTTTTTCTCATTGTTGATCTTCATTATAACATGTAAAGCACACTCAGCACAGCTAAATATGCAGGTTGGAAATGGTTCCCGTTCTGATATGTGCATGTAGCTGGTGACCATAAACAAAGCAGGTCTAAAAGCCGTTACCACCTTAAATACACTAGAAAGAAGTATGTGTGTGTGTGTGTGTGTAAAAAGAGTAGAAAGCATTTAGACAAAAGCAACAACATTAAATTAGCATCACACGCTGCAGACCGAACTGTAAAAGGTCAAGTAATAAATGATGGACCAACATGCCTTCGTTAATGCTTTGAACTGTTTTTGCTGTCATGTTTTTTGGATGGAAATCATCTCTTTGTCTTATATTCTATGTATTTCCAAACCCCTCTGCCGGCCTGTTGCATTTGGGAAACTCATTTTACATGTTGTGGTTCTGCGATTCATCACCAGTCGAGAGAATATTGTCCAAAATCACTGCTTGAAGTACTATGTGCAGATGTAGAGGCAGTCGAGTAAGCTGAGGTAAAGTGAAGTGCTTTTTTCCTTGTTTCAAACCATAAAGTTTAAAATGTAAAGTTACAATAGAACACAACCACGTTTGGCACTTAACGACGTACTCGGCAAATGAGAAATGATTCAAAAAATAAAACTCTTCCTCGTCGGCCTATTGCACAAGCATTTCATATCACATAAAGTACATATAAAGTTACATCACTTACACTACTCTGTGATCTACTACACTATAGGAAAGGCAGACAGAAGCACTTTTACATAGCTTTGGACCAAGTTAGTCCACGGCAAAGCTACAATACATAATCTATGGATATATCTGTATCTTTTTTTCTCAAATATACTCTTAAATATGTGACTTTGGAGGAAAGAGAGAGAGAAAAGAAAAATTTTACCAGTACATTCACGACAAACAATTCATCCGTCAAGGGGGGAAAGTACAGGAGGGTTTGGTGAGATGAGTCTTATAGATCTTGGCCGAGCCGTTCAATCTCCTCAATAAGAAAGTCGATGTCCTCGAAGGTGGCGGCCGGATTCGAGATCACCATGCGGAAAAAGTTGACCTTGTCCCCCTGCGGTTGGTAGCCGACCATGGTTGTGCCATACTCCATCATTCTGGCCTTTATTACCGGAGCCACCTGAAAGATCCAATAAACACAGGCTGAGTTACAGTTTCTTACAGAGGAGGAAGTATCAGGTCATACAGCAGCGCTGTGCAAACAGGAAAGTAAGATGAAAAAAAGTTTGCTTGTTTTTTCTCACAAATACAAACATATCAGATGTGTGTATCCATAATAATATTTTTTTTTTAAAGAGTAAAGAAAGAAGGAAATCCCTGCAACACTTAAGTCAAGCCTCACAGTAAATGTACTCTTTTGTTTGTGACTCTTAAAGTACCCCGGAGGTTTTGGAGCATGTGGCTAAAATTACAAAAAAAAAAGACACATTAAGTTGAAAAATGAAAACAGACTTTTGAAACTAATCAAGCAAGAACAGTTGGTTTCATTGCCGTTTGTACAATTTCAGTCCAGAAAAGAAGGTTAGTTATGTTTACAGGCTTGCACAGTGATGAAAAGTAACTAAATACATTAACTACTTTACTATTGTGCTTAGGTGCAGTTATTTGGTACCTTTTATTCAAGTATGCTAATTTTATGCTACTTTAAACTACTTACAACTACAATTTTTGATGGAGATACTCAAGGCTACCCATACTTCACCACATTTATTCAACTACAATAGTTACTTTGATTTTAAATACAAAGCATTATTAAATATGAGGCGTTGTTGTAGATTACAGTCCCCACACACACTGGCAGGAGTTTTCACCTTAAATTAATACAAGGTAATCAGATACCTGTAGACTTTAAAAGTTTAAAAGTAATAACTGTATCTAGCTGCACACAATTGTCACATGTGTGCAAATATATACCATCTATTGGGACTTTAAAGGCTCAGTAAATTCACATGTTTAAAGGGTTTCCAGTTTGCAAAATGTGGACTTTTACACACTGTTTTCACACTGAGCTGCTGTTACTTCACCGCAGGACTCACAGCGTACAGACTGTGGAGCTGTGGTTAGCGCTGTAGTTGCCATCACATTGTCAGTCATTGCCTCTAAATCTCTTGCAGGTGTCTCGCCGCAGTTGGCAGGCCGGCAGTTTCTGTGAAATAATCACTCGCTGCAGATTCAAGTCAAATCAGTCTTTTGACAATTTTCTGGTCATTAAGTGGAAATTGAGGAAGTTCCTTCAGTTCAGGCTTTTTTTTTTTTTTCTCAACGAGATAATCGCGCAACGTTTACGTCATCCCTCAATCTAAGTGTCAGAAATCTGTGGAAAAGAGCGAGCCGGCCAAAAGCACTCAGTTTCAGTGAGGCATATCCACTGTGGTTTTTTTTTTCAATCAAACTTCAGGAAACAGAGAAATCTCTCCATTTGATGTGCTAAAAGGACAAACCTGGCAAGGATTTCTTAGAGAGAGCCCTTTGTATGGCTGTCACGTCCACCATCTTTCCTAATTGTCACTAGTGGTCCCCTGCTGCTGGGGGACGCTCTGAATGGCCGACACTTCAGCTCACTGAATAGCCTCGCTCCCTTTTAGTCTGGCCTGTGATACCCTCCCTCTGTGACAACATCGCCTATTTTAAGAGAGTCACATTTATACCTCAAGCTTCTCTCTTTTTTTTTTTTTAATCCTGAGTATAAGTGGATGTCCATGTTGCTGCTAATGAGGAGGATGTGTGATGGTCGAGCTGGATAGGAGAGGCAGGTTTGTAGGGAGAACGGAGGGTGTTTTTCTGTAGATATTCCAGTCAGGCTTCTTATCTGCGCTCACCCACCTTGTGCAAGTGTTTCTTCCTCTCCTCTTTGTCCTCCATGTAGCGGATCCCAGGAGGGAGGTACCAGAAGCAGACGTTGGTGTGCTGAGGCTGTGAAACACACAGAGTTTACAGGGAGGTGAGAGGATTAAACTGCCTGAGAAAAAAAAAAAATAACTGGACTGGAAAATAATTCAGTGGAATGTTTCACGATGATATGAGTGTTTTGGTTTTGAAAAGTTTTGTCGTCAAGATTAAAGCCACCATGGGATGGATTTAAATTTTCTTCCAAACCCCAAGTGGTTGTGTCATAACCACAAGGGTTGTTTCACTTTTCTGCATATAAATATTTAAGTCATTTAATTTATGTTAAAAAAGGGATTAAAAGGGATGCATAATAGGAAAGTAATATAGTAATATAGTATGTTTTATAGTAAGAAAACATAGATTCTGGTTACACTAGTTATATGGAGAACTTTTGCATCTTTTAGCTCTTTCCTTGGTTTTTTATTTTTGATTCTGTCTCATCAGAATATTTAAGCGAGCAGCTGTTTTTCAGAAAATAACCTCCTGTACTCTGCGAATCTACAATCTCTCTGACACACAGGCAAAAAAAACTAGCAACTAAACCCAGAAAACACTGAGCATCTGCTAACACCTTAGCCTTCTCAGCTTTATAAGATGATAATGTAACTAATTAATGATGCCACACAGCTTGTTGTGCTGCCCCCAGGTGGCAAAAATATGAAATTAAAATCAAGAAAGTTAACAGAGATGCCAGTTATTTAAATAATTTATAAGATGCTTCAGTTTCATTACCTTAAACACATCACATAGAGGCTTACATAGTAATTACGAACTGACAATATGAACTGTAATGTTGTAAATAAGTGTTGTTTTTAACATGTAAAGAGGTTTTTCTGGTGTAGTTTATCAGAAATATGATCGTGAATATGACATAACATGATATTTTAAACATTTCACCCAGTCTTGTACACACATAGACATATATTATACTTAAATACAACTAGAACTAAAATTAAATACAACACATATTTACTGCTCTTCCTTGCCAGAAATCCTAGAGATACACCAAAATGAAGTGCTGTACAGTGGCCCATCCATTTCATCAAACCAGATTAAATTCTGTTCAGCTCAAAAAGGAAATCCATTAGACGTTTCCAGCATCAGAGATGCATCCTGCCTCCTTCTCAGATACTCTGTCTTCCTAAAAGCCTCACATTGCTCTATTTTTTGGGATCTGAAGCACTAAAGCAGCCTGCCTGGAAAAAAAAAAAAAGGCATTCATTACCAACAGCTGACTAGCCATGCACACCAGCTTCATTTATACAGCCGGGGCTGGTACAGCGGCAGCATATTCACCATCAGATTGATGTAATGGCTCGGTGGGACACACAGACAAGTGAACACCTGGGCCAATGCCCGCAGGATTTGGCTTTTTCCCATCAACCTCTTGGTTATGATGCTCTTAGCCTTTTTTTGTGGTTCAGCAGGAAAACAATAAACCTTGAAACAGTAAAGAGCTTTTACTCCAAACGTCCCAGCACTCCTTTTATGAAAGAGTTTTTAGCTTAACAACCCCGACATAGGTGCATACGTCTGCACTGTTGTAGCTCTGCTAGAGTGGAGGATATTTCAGACATCATGCTATTCATATGCATATGAGCAATTACGGGCCGTTACGCTATTCATTAAACATAATGGCAGCACATTATACTGGCAGCTAGAGGTAAAAATGGCATTCATCCAACACAAAGCAAGAGCACGCAGCGAGCCAGCGAAGTCACCCATAATGACACCAAGCACAGTCAGGTAGAAGACCGATGTCAGCTGCTTTCCTCTGATTATGTGACTGTGGATAAAATGATGCCGAAATATAAACGTGGACATACTTTCCCGTCAAAAACCATCTCGTATCCTTCTCTGTCTTTGATCTTGTTGTAGAGGTACTCCGACAGCTCCAAGCACTTGTCGATCTGAGCCTCGAACCCGATAGTGCCCTGTTAAAAAAAAAAAAAAAAAAAAGAATATATGAGGTTAGTTTTGAAACGTTTACTCCCATACTTTTTCAGCCTGAGACCCATAAAAAGAAAACTCCTGTCTCCTTGGGACAGACTTACAGCTTAATTATCTATGAATAAAAGACAAAATTAAAGACTTGGTTAAAAGTAGTTTGACTCCAGTGAAATGAGGTGAGTCCTACTGGAGGCATATTTATATTTTACACAGAAGGTTTTCAGTCACATCAAGTTTTCCACATTGTTATCTTCGAAGTGCATTGTTTAAAAGGTACAAAAATCCCTTAAACCACAGTCCTGGATGTTGATCACAGCAAAACCTGACTTCATTCACAAAATCAGTCAGTATATCAGAGAAATGCATGCAAACTAAGAGCATAGCAGCTAGTTTTTCACCTTAGCTCTCCACATGAGCCACAGCTTGAAGATGTCCACGTGGCGTCCACACTGCAGCGCCTTGTCTCCGGTGTCGTAGGAAAGGTCGTAGTGTTTGTCCTGCTGGAACAGGTAGCAGGCGTGCATCTGGTTGCAGTTCTGCATCAAACCCTGCGATTTCAGATCCAGAATATTTACAATTACTGCAAGAAAACAAAACATCAGCCGACATATGACAGTTAGAGTTGGTAAAGGGGGACGAAGCATACCTCCTCTCTGACCAGCAGGGCCGAACACTGCAGAGGGACTGACATCATCTTGTGTGGGTTCCATGTGACCGAATTGGCCCTGAAGTGAACGAAAACAACCAGAATGCATCGTTGCTTTAAATCCTCATTAACTTCTAACACTTTTCAGTTGTTATTCGTCTCCCAAAAGATGCTACTTGCCTCTCGACTCCGTCCAGCTTCCACCTGTGTCTCCTGGACATGAGGAGACTTCCTCCCCACGCGCCCTGACGAAACACACACGCACACACACGATTAGTTATTGATCATTCAGCAGCACAACCAAGCAACAGTAAAGAATCAACCAAGAACCTGTTATCTAACATAGATATTCAGCTATTTATTCATGATCTATTCTTTAGTGGTCAAACGCATGATGATAATGTTTCTGGATTACTAAATACATTATACTAGGCCGTGCTGGCCTGGATGATTGATCAGTCCACCTCTGTCACTTCCATTATCAGCATCAGAATCAACAAAGACTTTATTTTCCAAGTATGCTTGGACACACAAGGAGTTTTACATTTTCTGAGTGTATTTACACAGAAATAGACATGAAGCTACGAGCGAGGTGTGCACAGACTTAAAACCAATAAATTAAAGAATGTTTCTTACTTAAAAAGTGTAGTCAGGAAAGTTTTGTCACATAAAAATAAATACTATCAACTGTTCACACTAAAAGAGTTTGTGCACAAGTCGACTGTATTGTGTGTTGTGGCAGTGCAAGTAGAGCGAACAACAAAGAATTAAAACAGGATATTTGTTCATACACGGACTTGATGGATTGTGCACAAACACCAAACATCATCTATCTCCATCTTCTTTTAAAATTGCTGTTTGCATTTTCTCTTTTTTTTTTTGACTTTTCATCAACCAATCAATTAGTCGAGAAAATAACTGGCAAATCCATCATCAGCTGTGAGTTACTGCACCACTGAGAAGTTTTAGCTTTGCATGATGGTCTAATTCCTTCATTTATCAAAATCTTTTTTCCTATTTGAGGAGTAAATTGTTGTTGATTGACCATCAGCACATTTGATCTGAACACAGGCCCTTGTGTCTGAGCCTCATGTGGATATTTTCACAGACATTTCCAGGTTTCCCAGCTTCATCTTGTCTCCTGATGAGAGTTAAGAAGTGCCACCAAACCCATTTATTTCACAGGAAGCTGCATCCACAAAAGCACGTAGTCTGACACTCCAGAGCCCGATTGTTTTTCTCCCCATCTCTCGCCAGTTGTGGAATGATAGATAAGGCCATTTATGTCTCTTAATAGAGGTGTCCCCCTGTCAGGACTAAATCACCTTCATTAATAGATAGAGTTCCTTTAGTGAAAGGGCCCATGATGGCAAAGTCAGGGGAGGAGATGATTTACAGCCTCTGTTCCAGTTTTTCTAATCCCCAGTGTTAGATAGGAAATGGCTGCCTCCTATCTGGGTCAACCGCAAGCAGTTAGAGGCGAGACAGACATAATAGATTTGTCAAACTCGCCGGTGAGCTCTGCATTTCTGCACATTCCTTCACTTAAAAATGCCCACGGTGGACAGATGTTGTGCATCACGGGCAGTTTTGGCAATAACAGTGTTTCAAATGAGGCAGCAGGAGCCGTTTATGCAGATTTGCGTCTGCAGCCTTCAGAGTTTGTCTGTTTTACTCACATCCACATGCATCCAGATGTTGTACTTTCTGCAGATGTCAGAAATGGCAATGAGAGGGTCAAAGGCTCCGTACACCGTCGTTCCAGCTGTTGCACTCACAAAGAAAGGTACGAAACCCTGCAGAGGCACAAACAAACAACGCCTGGTCAGTTAAGCAGCCACTGATGCAGACATAACAATGCTAATGTTGCCTTGTAGTTGTGTTATAAATAGATGTTACATCACCTTCTGTTTGGCCTCCACTATTCTCCTTTCGAGGTCTGCTGGGATCAATTTACCACTGCGAAGGAAAAACATGATTTAGATGCTGCTTGAGTCAAGAATTCATGAGTAGCAGAAAGTTTTCAAGTCATTTATTCATGTGAAACTACTATAACAATGTAAAAATACTCCATTACAAGTCCCACATCAAAAATACTACACATAAGTATAAAAGAAGTAATAAAGTAGTAAGTAATAAACGATGGTTTCTGTTAGGATTTATTGTTTTACATTGATGCACTCTAAAGTTTTGTTTTTTTCTGTAGATATCACAATAAGAGTTTTATTATTTGCTTTTTTTTACTCTACAATAATCATGTAGCTACAGTCTGAAATTGTGACCACGTGGACAAGAAAAACCTGAGGTTTCATGAGATTTTGTGTCAAATATTTTGAAAGTTTGTTTAAGGTATAAACTTGTAAATGTAATAGAGTAAAATATTTCCTCCTTAAGCGTAGTTTAGAAATAGAAAGTAGCAGAAAATGCAAATAACAAAGTGAAATACACGAACCTCATAACTGAACGTAAGAACACTTAGGCATATATACACATATGATTTTTATGGTAACTTCTGTTTTTTTTACCTCTCATCTGCTTTGATGCAGATCACACTTTCTGTCCCGATGCCAAGAGCTGCTGCACCTTTTTTAATTGAAAAATGGCTCTGAAAGACAAAAGAAACAAATGAGAGAGAGATTTTTATCAGCTGTCTGTACATCAGCTCAGAGGAGAGGGAACAAATCTGGAAATATATAATCAAACTGTTCAAACTGCTGAAAGGTTTGTGTGTCATTTAATGACTTATTTTTTTTTCCTCTCAGCGTCTTTCAAAAGTCCTTTAAAAAATGAAGGAGATGACAGAATCACCAGTCACCTCGTGTTCCCGTCAGCTTCATGGTGTGAAAGTGACACCAAGTCACTTTAAAAACACACAATAAGCCTCAGCCAAAGTGCAAAAGAGATTTTGAGTCACTCCTGCAGCTGAGAGGAAGATTTTTGATGTTTTAATTTAAGAAAACTGTGATCAGTGATCCTCAGCAGCTCCAGTAAAACACATATTGAAGATGCAGCTGAATTACAAACATGAAGGCCTACATGTTCGGATGTGAAGGCCACCAGTCTGGGAACAGATGACATTCCTTTCTCCTTCACTTCAGGGAACATCTTGAAGCGGGCCAGCAGCATGGCATACATATTCGAAATAGCACCACCTAGAGGATGGACAGGGCAGTCTAGTGTCAGTCCACATTCGAGCCTCAACTGGTGAGTCATGTCTCATGGGAACGGTGAAGGACTTCTGACACAAAGCATGGCAGAGTTTCAAAAATGCCTTTGCATGTTTGAAATAACAAAACAACAACAACAACGAAACAGTGACAAAACATTTGTTTGCAGCGCATCAAGTGCAAACCGAGGGATGACACAGCATCCAAAGTCACAGCTCCATGTCCACAATGTCAGAGCCAATCACAGTCTTTGTCAGTAAATTCTCCAATGAGTGCTCGTCATCAGGCGTCACACAGAAATGCATGGGAGAAATTAATGATGGTGGGGGCTTTAGTTGGGAAAAAAAGGAAATGATTTTATGCTAATTGCCTTTGAAGCGAGTTCCATTTATATCATCAAAATGCAAATTGACACATTACAGCACAGCACACACACACACACACACACACACACACACACACACACACACACACAGACAGTTCCATTTTCGGTGAAACAGAGGGGTGCTGGGATTGGTGTTACCTCACATTCATACATACCAGGAGAGAAAATGCCATCTCCTCGCCCTTCTGGCCAACCAATGATCTCCCTCATCTTCTTCAGAGTGACGTATTCCAGCAGCACAAAGACAGGAGCCACCTCATAGGTGAACCTGCGTTACACAAAGGACACATGGTGCTGCTGGTTACACAAAAAGTGCCGTGAGTCATCACCGAAAAATAACCGGTAAACAAACAGTTTGTCCCCCTGAAGTTCAGCTGTTTCAGGACACATTTAGAGTCCTGCAGTGGTGGATGAACACTAAATAACACAAATTCTTTCACAGATTTTGTTTGTTAAAGATGCTGAATTAATGTTGATTTTATAGGCTTTGACTTTTATTTTTGAAGAGCCAATAAAATCTTAATTTGCAGTGATGCATTTGAACAAAATGTACCAGCATTTTAATTATTTTCCAACCTCATATGCTGCATTTCATAGACTCAAATGCTCTCATTTTGTACAGAAGTCTGATATTTTTTAGCGTATTTGCTTTTCTAAAAAAGTGAATTTCCAGTTTGTGCCTCCTGCCACATTTCTCTATTAATTTATGATGTATTTGCAGCAGTCATTTGATAAAAGCCGAGTGTCAACAGCAGAATCATTTTGCGGTGCCTCACAGTTGCCAAGGCTGACTCTCGCTGAGTTTATCACCCCAAAAACACACACACACACCGAAATTAGCTCCAGATTAGTCTGAATTTAATTTCAGAGCTAATTTTCTCCCCATGAATCCCCATGGGGATCGGAGGTGAGGGGGAGGGATGAAAGGCAGAAAGTGGGAGGGATGCAGGGGGTGGGGGGAGTAAAGGGGGGGGGGTCTGCCTTTCATTTCACCCTTTTCATTTGCAGTGATTGAGTAAAAAAAAAAAAAGCCGCTATCAGTAGATGCAGACGCAGGGGCGGAGTGCACGCGGATGGACCGGAAATGGAATTCATTGTCATTATCAGCATTTAAAATCACGATGAAGCGCAGGCCGCATACTTACATATTGGTGTTGGCGGTGGATGTCAGCCAATCGGCTGCCAGTCCGACCATGTCTAATCCTGTAGAGAGCTGATTGAAGTACCTGGGGTGGGCTGAATGGAAAGGAGCAGAGGAGAAATGAGACGGCTGCTGGCCTATTTGAACATTTTATCTGGCGTCAAGAAAATTGAAATGTGCTTTTTTTTTGGTGCTGAGTTTGTGCAAAAAAAAAGGCACAGAAACTGTCATCTTTTTTAAATGCTTTAATTGCATGTTAGAAATGCTGCAGCAGCGACGTTTGAAATCATCTTGAGAGAAAAAATGAAGACGTTTCGGTGTTTCATTGGTAATTTAGTTTGGAGGAGGGCATAAACACACCCACACAACATTTTTCCCACCTTTGTTTTGTAATTCTGACAAAATCATACACCAGGGAGCTTTGCATCTAAATAAAAAACAATAAAAACCTGATATTTCCCTAAAAAAATGTGATGTGAAAGTCATACAAAATTAATACTTTAACTTTCCTTTATTTTATTCTATAAACATGCAACAAAACAATTTAATGTAGCCACCAATTCTATAATTTATATGTAGCAAGTATTTAAAAAAGAGATTTTTAGCTCACTATAAAGAATTTTGAAGCAAATAAGTGCTTGTCAGTAACTACAACTCTTCCTGTGGACACATATTAATAATTAGTATCTTAACAGATGACAGAGTGTTAATAATAAAAAAGTCCTCAAAGGATATATTGATAAAAACTGCACACAAATAGACACTTAAAATGTAGCGTTGGTAAAAGCAGACATAACGTGCGTTATAAACGTGTAGTAAATGATTGTAAAGTGTTTATTAATGCAAAAAAAATAGATTAAATAAATATAAAAAGATCTATATGTTGTCTTTCTGCTGTACATTTCCTCCTGCGCGTGTCAGTCAGAGAATAATGGACTTGGCCCATGAATCCTGGTTATTAGCTCATTATCTGCTGCTGGAGCAGATTTACTGCGTCACTGCATTTATCGGTCTGGTGGACAGGAGGAAGACGAGGAGGACAACCCACAGCTGGATCTTTTTCAAACAGGCATCATTTATTTATGTGTTTCCTTTGTGTCTGTTTTTCTCCTTGTTTTATTTTAATTTCAGTACATTTTTTGATTGTATCTTTAATCAAATATCGATTGCATTCACCTTAAACATATTATTGACTTTCGAATGATTGTTATAATGGTTGTAGACTTATTAGTGGTTTTATTGTAGCTTTTTATCAGCTAATAGTATTTTTGAATTTTATAGGTTTGAACTTAGGACTTATTTGCTATCTATAGTTCTTCTTCCTTTACTTTTTCACCGCTATCCACTTTCATTTTGGTAGAATAATACATTTCTATCGTGATTTCGACATCTGGACGCAGATCAGGCCGGCCTCCAGGCCCACATGTGCGTAAAAAGGCGGGGATCATATCCTGACGTTTAAAACTGAATTTGTTCAATTTGAAGAGTCAGAAATAAGTGGCTATTTATCCGCCATGCATCCAACATTCAAATGCAGGCCTACCTGTTTTTATGGCGTATTTGAGAGTGGCGCGACAGCTGATCAAGATATCATCCAGGGTGGCCGGTTCGTCCTGCAGCTCCCAGTTGTTCATCTGAAGCAGCTCGTTTGGATAATGAAAATCAATAACTTTCGTTTCCCGGTCGAACGACTCCACAATGTAGGCCAGTAAAATATCCACAACTTCCTTCAGGAAGGTCATAGTTTTGGTGTCACCGTCCATGGCTGGGAGCAGGTCTGTAAACAGAAAGGAGCAAATATTTAGCCAGTGATTCATGTTTTTTATAGGACTTTCTAAAAAATGATCCTAAAACAGGGTTCCACATCTTTATGCAACACCAAAATGCACATGTTTAGACCTTTAAACTGGGAGCACATGTGAAATTTTATTGTGAAATTATCCTTTAGGCCTACAGACAAAAAACCCTGCATTTTATTATTTATTCGTGTCTGAAAATTGAAGAAAGTTTTTGATTTATGCGACGTTTAGCACCTTGAAACGAGACTCTGCTGAAGGTGACCTCTCCACTAATAGTCCACCACTGTAAAAAATATTTAACATTACTCCCTGAAAATTTTAGGTATCAAATATAGATTAATACTGGTTTATTTAATCCCAACGTGCACATGTTCTGCCACCTGTTTACATTTATTTTTTGTTTTTTGTGTATCGTGTAATTCATTGTGGGTGGCAACAAAGACTAATGCGCATCACCTCTAGGTCAATAAAATGACATTTGAATTAATATTGTCGACAAAAGTCGGTTGCAAAATGTTAAATACAGTTGAATCATATATATACAGTTTTTCTTTTATTGAAAAAAAAAAAAGAATGACTGGACTTCCTACAATAAAATGGCTTATTGGTGGCGTTTTATATTGAATAAATAACCATAGTCCATGGCAAGGCCAAGCTGTGACTCAGTTAGACGGATAAAGGGTCCGACAGTGTCAGTAATCCACGTTTGGAGCTTTGCTTTTGTACCTGTTGAATAGAGGTCGGAGAAGACCACAGCAGCTTTGGTGCAGTTGCAGGATTTGTTGCAGCCGCAGGTGCCTGCAGCTTCTCTCTCTGGCGGCTGCTTGGCGGCCGGATCGGCGGGTTTCTCCACTTCCCCGACATTGAGCAGCGCTTTGGACACCACAAAACAGCAGTGAGGTTTTTTTTTTATTATTATTATTACCCTGTGGACAAGGCTGGGCTGTTAATATAATGATGGAAATAACGGAGCACGTCGCTCAAATAGCCTCCTCGCCCCCCACCATGCCCCCCACCCCTCAACCCAACACTGCGTCCGCTGTGAACCAACATACCACATAATTTCGAACCAATTCCTCCGGAAAATTTCTGGGCCGCCGCTTGGCACCAAGCCCTGGCTGCAAGAGAGAATTAAAAACAAAACAGACAAGGATGAGCAGACTTCAGGTTCAGAGCCCAACTTTAAGATAAACAGCCGCGACACAAGAAGAACCATGCAAGTTGTAGCAAAAAAAATGAGCCTTTTAGACAAAAATTCTGACATCCTGCAGACGAAAAGAAAAGGTGCAAAAGCAGATGTGTCGACTATAAAATGCAGCAGGCCCGTTTGGATTCTCACTCGGCGGCTGTAACAGCAAACGCAGCGCGCTGGTTTGAGACAATGCACTGGAATTAGCGTTGCGCCCGGTCCATCACAGCTGGTTTCCAAGACAAAAAGCCACTCACGCGTACTGGGGCTCTGACTCCCGGTATTGGTCCCCGCATTATCTCCGCCAAGAGACCAGAAACCGTGTGATGCCATTGTTGCCGGTAGTTAGGAGCTGCACGAGACACGGAGACCGACAGAGCCCATCCACACGCGACGACCCGGCGCTGTTCAAAGCTGATGTGGTGCTGAATCTGACCAGACCTCTCCGACTGCTGAAAATCCAGCCGTGCATCCGACAGACGCTTTATGCAACTGGAAAGCCCCTAGAAATTAAAGGCATGGAGGGCAAAAAAAAAAGAAGAAGAAGAAGCGCAAAAGGCGTCCACGGTGCTCTTTCTGCAGGCGTCCACAGGTGCAAGGAACAGAAAAGCGACGTCTTCCCACAGAAATCCGCAAACACTTCACTGACTCCACTCAGTCAGCGCTTCGACGCAAAGCGGAGCTCATCACTTCACAGGAATAAAGTGCAAGAGGAAGTTCGGTGAAATTTCTCGCTTAGAATAAAAAAAAATGGCTAAATTCTCAGCTAAAAAAATAAAGAAAAAAATGATTGCAGGCTTAAAATGAACAAAAAGGGGTTCAATTAGCAGCTATATGCTACAGCTGCAGGTAAATAAGCCGCACAGAAGCCATGCCTAATTGTATCTAACCTAAATTTCACGTCACTTCAGAAATCCCATCGTGATTCACTCCGAGTCATGACGATCTGCGTTGCGTCGTGCGTCGTGACTCCATACATCCCCAACAATCTGCGCGCCGCGTGCTCAACTCACCCTCCACACAGGCGCTGAATGCCAGCTAATTCATCTGCCCAGCATTTTGCAGATCTATTTTTTTGGAGTCCGGCGGCTCCATCTGCCTCCGGCGGAGGAAAGAGCGGAGCGGAGAGGACACAAAGTGCGCACATGTCCCTCCTCTCCAGTCCCAGCGTCGGGGCTCGTTACTCCAGAAGTATTTATTACTTGTTATACCTCTACAAGCTGTACTTTACTTGTTTTAGGGAGAGTCGTTCACACATCTTTATGGTCGCACCAGTGCGCATCTGGATCACTTCTGCACGTGTAAAAATCACGATTATCCAAAACGTTAATAAGTCAAAGTCTAGAAAAAAACATGATTGATATAAAAAGTTTTGTCATTAAAATAAAATTAAAGCCTCAGATTAATTAATTATGAGTCTGGATGGACACTGGTTTAGATTTTGTATTTTGTATCATTACCTAATTTTACACACATCCATTACAAATTACAAATTACACTCAGAGAGAGAGAGAGAGAGAGAGAGAGAGAGAGAGAGAGAGAGAGCAAACGGACCCTGCGGGCATCAAAACCAGCCTGAGACACATCTGTTATGATTTATGGATGCAATCGCCAACAAGCGTTTGATGCCAAAAAAAGACCGATCAGAATAAATTGAACCCTTCGGCAAAACCATGATAGCACTGTATGTTTTATATGTGCTGTTGCACACGTGTTTCTTCATGGAGGCCTTCCAGTATTTTAATTATAGTATTACATATTATCAGTAATAATAAACTCCTGTAAAGGGATTAAAAGCACTTAAGTATTCAATCTGAATAAAAGTACTTTTCTTGTTCCTTCATTCTTTAAGATCCATCTTTCTTCTGCACATCCTCTGCAGGTTTGAGGGCAGCTGCAGACCCAGTTGTTTCTCCCTTGCTGTCGGTTTTGTCTGCATTTTCTTGTCTGCATGTAGTTTTGAGAGCCAGTGTGTGCAGTCAGCATGCAGTTGGGGATTCACTAACACTCCCTGTGGGGGTTTCTCTCTTTTAAAATGTCACATAAAGGTCAGGGGTTGAATCTCAAAGAAATGCTCAAATGCTTGTGTGGATAAAGAGGAATTTACAGGAGCTGGTGTGATACCAACATGACACAGCTGCTTCTGATGTCTGAGCTCAACGCAGCATATTATCACATCTACTGCACGCAGCCATGCTAAATGAAAAGATTAACAAAACATCACAAAGTATTTGGTACATTTTTATGTTTAAATAATGAACAAAAATTGAGATTAAAACAGAGAAAAGAAAATGTACATTTCTTACAACATAACACTGGAGCTGATTTTCCAAAGGTGCGTCCTTCAGAACGGATTGAAATGCAAAGTGTTCAAGTGCAAGAGCATGGCCTTGTTATTTACATAATCTATTGATATTTTTATACAATTCTATCGGATGTTTAGTGGAAAGACGACCTCAAACATGATACTTAACGAACAGATTTGAAAAGAAATTTAACATATAGCAAAATGAGCAAAAGGTAGCAACGTCTAGTTTACAAATGATATAAATAAAACCTTCATTTACAGCAAATTTTAAAAGCATTTAATTTTTACAGCAACCGTCGTTCTGTCTACGCTGCATTGAGATTACTGAGATTTGAGATATTTGTGCAGATAAATGTTTTAAATGATTTCTGGAGAAGCTGCATTGAATCAGACACTTGAATAGCACGATGCATCGCCTCACTGCGTGTAAGAAGCTGCAGATTTGGACAGATTTTGTGCCAAGTGGCTGAGAAGTTCACGTCTGTGTTCAATACTGTTTGATGAGCTTTCGTCTCTGGGAGGTCTTCCTCAGTAGATGTCTGTAGTCGTAGGGATTGTTCTCAGTGTGACTCTCTGTGGAGGGCATTCTGGGAACAGAGTGCCTAACAACACAACACACAGGAGAAAATTACTCACAAAGACAGAAAAAAATAGGACAAGAGAGAGACAAAAAAACCAAGAGCGGGAGAAAGGAGATGATTCATGTTGAGGAGAAAGATTTCATATTGTTTATCGTCCTCAGCCGGCATTTATCATGAACGTGGGCTGTCTGAGGCGGTCGCCAGGCAAGACTGGAAAACAGATGAGATTTGAACATGAATTTGTCAACATTTGTCCTCTGCCCAGATTGAATGCTAATGCAGGTGAGATATCTTCCAAAAAAACGTCGAGTACCTCACGATTACCTTCTCACTATCAGCACAATAACTAACCGAATAAAAGGGCTTTCACAACATGAAATAGAGGCCCCTCTCTCAACTGAATGTTCAAAATTTAGCTGCAGCCTTTTATTCCTCAGATAAAATGTGAAATGAATGCACACTTTTTTTACATTAAAAGCCAAATACATTTTCTTTAAAGTCAATTGAATGATCATGGGAATATGATAACATCTAAATGTTTTAAAATGGTTGCTTTTAAAGGGAAGATTGACTAATTTTAATGTAGATGTTCAGCCAGTGTTGATAATAAATTCAATAAATTGAAGCAATAACGTCCTCAATGTGTATTTTATGTGCTATATTGACAGAGAAAGTTGTAATCTGCTGCTGCAAAATGGTTTCTTCTCACACCAGTGATGTCATTGGTGTTAAGGAAAAACTACAGGCCATTCCAGCTTGGGCAGCTAGGGGGCGTGCTGCTGCTCATCAACAAAACTTAAAATCAATGGACCACTGAAAAAAAATTAAGGAGGCCATTGACACCTGAGCCATCGCTAATTGATCAGTCCCTCCAGGATTTCGCGGGCGTTTTTCAAGATTGTTGCGGCCTAAA
>JAPZDY010000013.1:4574427-4590796 GCA_029783645.1 Ctenochaetus hawaiiensis | reverse complement strand
ACCTGAAGTTCCAAAAGTTTTTTAGTCTAACATTATAAACAACAAAATAAAACAAACAAAAAAAACTTGTGTAGACTCTTTGTAATATAAATGCTATTTTCACAACTGTTTGGCTAAATTCAAGCTATAATTGCTAGACCACCAGCATTTTTTAGCATTATTTAGCTCAGATTGCTAATGAAGGGTCTCATTATCAAAATATTTTATAGAAAATCACTAATAAACTTATGCTGGTGCTTATGCATTTAGGAAAGCTTGACTCTAACTACTGTTTTTAAAACTATAAATCTGATGGTCTCTTAGAAAGTTGTATTTGTGGTCCTAATGAGCTTCTTAATGCTTAACTGCAGACTTGATAGCTATTAAATGAGAATTTCATGACTTTTATTAAAAAATTAGTGTCATAAAGGCCAATGAGGGATCCAGCGAAAGGTCAGTGAAAACAGTCTGCCAACATTTTAAGACCCTAATTCTGAGAATCTCTGCCACCAACAATGTTAATGATGCGCCAGTTTGGCTTGTTATCAAGCTATTTCTTTACATTAACATTCCTTTTAAATGGCAATGCATATAACTTTAAGTCTTTGTCCATTTACATCCTTTTTTATAAAGTGAGAGTGAGATTTTTTGCAAATATGATTTTCCATCCAAATTATTGATTCTGCTCAAACTGTCAGAAACTAATTGCTTAAGCGGTGAAGCTGTTAATTTATCATACAGACGAACAGATGGCACAGTGATTGTTTTCCCCTGAACACTCAGAGGCATGTATCCATCAGAGAGAGAAATAACCTCACTCAGCAATCTCCTGTTATTTAACAAATCAGCAAATAAACTTTTACATCTGAATATTCAGCTTATTGTTATTGTCCAACTCAATTATCATTTTGAATTCAGAATCCAACTGTTTGAAGCTATGTAATAATAAAAAAAGTTAAGTTGATGACTGCACATGGTGTTATCATTCAGATAGTAAATGAAAAGGTACATTTTCTTGTTTGGTCTTATTTTGGCTGCCAGTAACTACAATAAACACCTTTTATTATCAAAATGTAGTTCATATCCATTTGAATTCTCTCATGTTGAGCTAAATAAGTAAATGCTCTTTTAGGTTTTAGGAGCAAGAAACTGCATTTCCTTCTTCTAGACTCCAATCATGTCACAAAAAGGTCAGTCAACTTACTATAATAAAGTCAATTTTAGATCTCTGTCGTGTCTGTTCAGTGGAAAATAACACAAATCTGCAAGGAGGCATGTTATAGCAGGTTGAACTCATATGCAGGCTTCATATAGCTGAAATCCTGATGGCGGCTAACCAATTTATGCTCAGAATAACAAATATAACAAATAAAAGGCTGGTCTTGCTCCCTCCTGCTCTGCTTTTTGGCTTTGTAAGAGTGAGTTTGTCATCTTGGCAAATGGCTTTAAAATATTTCAGATTTATTGACATAAAAAAAGATAGTCTCTTGACACGATTATTATAAAGGCGAACTGCTTAAACAGCTTATACTCACACTGTAATGAGCTTCTGATATTCTAACGAGGACATGAAAGATGAATTTGATTAAAAAAAAAAAAGATTCTCTTTCCTTGAGAAAAAAATAAATAGAGAAAAGGAGGATTTAAAAGGCGGAGAAGAATAACTCCTGCAAAAAATCTCTATTAAATGGCTGAGAAGAGAATCTAATTTTTATTTTCAGAAGAGGGAACTACAATAGGTCTTCATTGATGGTGCTATAAAACCCCATCAATCTTTTGGCTCTGGGGCCTCTGGTTTTTGCCAGTAATAAATTTTTGAGGCCAGTGATGTCTCTCTCCATTTCAAACACACTGTGAAATCTCAGCTCTGTCATCACCTCCACCTCCTACTGATGGACACCCCCCCCCCCTCTTTCCATCTGGGAGGGACCCTTCATGATCAACGTGCCTCCCTAAGTGGAGCTCCTTTCAGCACATCCTCCAGGCTTTCCAGACTCCAGCAAACCAACCTCATTTCCTGCTCCGCTGCTTTACAAATGGCCCCTGAAAGCTGAACCAAGACCAATGGTGGAGACGCACTGATGGCCATAATAGCTGTATGATTAGACTGGGCAAAGGTCCAGCTTGGTGTGCAGACTGGAGACACCTCCATGCCCCTGCCTCACCATGCGACCAGCCGAGAGCAGAAAAATACCACTGATTGACTGCGTCTGTACAACGAGCTCATAAGTGTCAAAATTATCACCCTTAATGCTTCTGTTATTGGTGGTTTTATGGAAATAAATGTTGGTCTGGACGTGGTTTTGTTGGTCCTACACTTTAACCCAGACTAAATTATCTTTACCTCTAACATTACAGATAATTATTCTTTTCAAGAGGATGAGTTCTTTAAGCTTTTGTGATACCATGTCTTGTCCTCCAGCGCCTAATGTGTTTCTAATGCATTTATCGGATGAATTACCATGAAAATTGGTACAGATATTCATGGTTCCCAGAGGTTGAACCTCAATGGCTGTAGTAATCAAATGACTTTTCATCTCCAAATATGGATCAGAAATTTGTGTGGCCACGTAACTTAATCAACTTTTCTGACCCCATCATAACCTCAAATTTACTGCTAAACATCAGTATGTTTGATTGAGCATGTTAGCATACTGACATTAGCATTTAGCTTAAAACATCATAGAATCTTAGTCCTGTTTGTCAGCTACCGATGCTACGGAAAGGGTCAAATTAAATGCTTCTGACATGTATTTTGGATTAAAAGCATGAACTTTTCTTTCCAACATGGAAACAGAAAAACTGCAACCAAACAAACAAAAAAAAGTTAAATGTCAGGATGTGCAGTAACTTTCTAATGTGGACTGATATCAGAAGTCTGCCTGTTTTTGCCTGATGCCACGTACTGTATGAAAAATTGGATGAAACCCACATGTGACATGCAGCCAAATGTGTGACGTGTTACGTAAGCAGCTAATAGGCTTAATTTCCTGACAGGTAACCTACATACAGCTCTGCCGCACTCCCAGCTTCTCACCCACTGATCAGCCGCTAGTCTCAAGAATCACCGTCTCTGACTGACGTTGAGATCTCTCATCTTATGAAACACACGAGAAGGCTGCATGACGAATAATCCAGCTCACTTCACAGAACAGTGCGTCCCTCTAGTTTGATTTGGCATAACGCATGTTTTGATCGTGTTGGTAAGAAGGCATAAAAATAACTGTAATTATTCAGATTATTCAGTGTCTTTGTGGTGCAAAAGAAATGAAGAAAAAACTCTCTTTAGCTCCTTAGTGAATATTACATATTAAACCCTATAACAACCGAATCTAAAAAACAAGCTTTTGGTCTCTCAAACACATAAAAACATATAAAAAAATGATTTCTATTTCTTTTTTGGATTTCTTTATCCATTCATAATCCATACAAAGATCTAAACAGTTGTTTATGGGCACATTCAGAGCCACCTAAAGACATTTAACATAATTACTAAGCCATATGTTTAAATATAAAACTAGCATTGTAAAGACTGCATGAATAAAGTATCTTACCTGAAATTAAAGAGGCTGGTTTCAGACATGTTCTCAGATCTATTCTGCAGACAGGTAATGCGTTAAATGTGTTTCAGAGCAGTGTTATGGGCTCAGAACAATTATGTTGTTGAAAACCAAGTGGCACTGGAATGAAAGCAAGTCACACAGCTCTGTCTCTTCGAGCCCACTCATTGAACTCTGACTGCGCTGTTATTATGTGTATCTCTGCGTTGTGTCATCCACTAAAAACAAATAAAAATAAATATTAGCTATTGAAGCACAGCTGAACTTAAGTTTGTGTCTGTGTTACAGCCTGAAGAGCCATTTTTCAGTTTGATCAATACCTGTGCGAAATGCTACAGAGCCGAAGGATCAATTTTCTTATTAAAACTGCCTTTGTGTTTACAGTAAATGAAAGATAATCAAACTGAAACTGAATCTGATTGCATGAGCATCATCCTTTCGCTCCTCGGGCCAAAGTGTATCACTTCAAAAAGGGCACAAATATTTGCGTGACCTCAAACAGCAGTTTTGCTTCAGTGGTGACACTCCGGTTTGAAGGACAAGCCCAGTTAATGAGGCTGGATTGATTGATTGATTGATAAGGGCATTGATTAACAGAGTCACTCCCTCTTTGTGTGTATGTGCGTGCGAGAATCGATATCAACCTCGTATGGCTGCTGACATAATCAACCCCCCTCGCAGGCCGGACCCTGCACCCCCCTGCACCACCATTACAAGGTTAATCTGAGCATGATTGACTTCACCGAGGTTGAATTTCTGTTTCGGTGTCAATATCAAATCCTGCGGTCTTCAGTTTTGAGGTACACATGTAAATATCACATATTTTTTCATGTATTCAGAAAGATCTAATGTTGAAACTCGAAAACCCTTGACTCAAATGCTTTTCTTTGACTGTCTTTTATGAGCACTGCTGCTAAAACAATTCACACAAACAGCATAACAGTACGCTATTGTACCTCTTACAACCATGCTAATCACATGGTCATACTCGAAAGCGCAGGGTGGAATAATGGCACAGTGTCGGACACAATCAGGCGAAATCAGAGATCACTTCAAGGAGATTGAAGGAGGGGACGCTCTGATTGTTGACTCCTCTGTGATGCAGATCAGTGGACGGCTGGCTGGTTCTGCAGCATCCGAGTCGACTGCGTCTGTGAGGGCTGATTGAATAAGGCTACTGATGAGGCTATTGTGGCTGCAGGCACGTGGTGTGAATGCCTGACAGGGCTGTGGCCGCTGTCAATGACTGGCTGCCATTGTGGCGAACCACTGGGCCGTGACTTCCCCAGCTGTTGTGTAGCATATCATGAGCCACATAAATGAGTATTGGGATTGTGCAGTTGATAGAAAGATCATTAGGATATCATTGGTGCGACCATATATATATGCACAAAGCTCCATGTTTTATGTGGCTAACCTTTTGTGTGTGTGTGTGTGTTTTTTAATAAGCTGACCTGACTCCTCTGATCACTGCAAGGTTTTACGTGAACATTCAGGGAAACTGGGTGATTTTTTTCCTTTTTTTTTACTCTCATTTGTGCAGAGGACAATGCAGTTTGGAGCATTTCACCTTGCTTGCTGATTATTTAAGCTGTGTAAAAGGCAAAAGTGCCTTGAGGTTAGACAGAAAAAAAATAGAAATGTTTGCATAAATTTGTTAAATTCCATGCAACCATGAGGAAAACAAGCTCGACGCAAAGCTAATCTGACTGTGCAAACAGGGAACTAGTTTATGAACCTCAGCTTGCATTTGATGTTAATGGATTTGTTGCAGGTTGTGTGAAGTTGCGTCAGTCTATTTATAGCTTCTTTAATGTACAAAAATCGAATTATTATTTAGATGCACATAATTGCACATCTCAAAACATGGCTTCTTTGATTTTCACATCTGCTGCAGTGCTGCAGATGTGAAAATCACGTATGAAAGGGAAGCAATTTGAGTTTAACTGTGTTCTACAAATAGCATACAAATAGCATGCTAACAACATGCTAACGTCTTTAAAGGTGTAATGTTTTCCACATGATGGCACAAAAGAAAAAGCCAGGAGGTCACTGAAATCACTGTGATACATCGACTGGACACCATGAATGACTGTACAAGATTTCATGGAAGTTCCTCCGATCATTGTTGAGATTTTTCAGTGATGGACAAACTAAGTGACAGTCAATCATTGTCGTCCATAAAAAGTAAAAAAAAAAGAACAAGATGAAGTTACTGAGTGCATTAGACTTGTAAACCTCAGTCGGAACAACAAACTGCTTTTGTTTTTCCTGCCTACTCCCACAAAAGCACAATCATCAGGGTTCGTGACACGATGCTGACTAGTCCCAACAGTGACTCATCTATGAAACACTTTGTCCTCTTAACCAGTGCAGAGGAGTTGTATAACTTTCTGATGCAAATGCCCCCTCGTTGTTGCCTCCCCAGATTTTATGAGTCCGTACGTCTGTTTGTCTCTGTGTTTTCATTTTTGCATCCCTTGAAGTCCTTATAAAAGTTAACTTGACTTATTGGGGTCGACAGCGTCCAAAGTGAACTGAGTTTGTTGTTTTAAGGGGTTTAAAAAGACAAATTTAGATACAACAGGAAGCACTGAATCAGTCTCTGAAGCTCAGCAACACACACACCGTTAGTCAATACAATAATTCATTTATTTATTATTTTTAATATCATAATAGAAAGCAGAATGAATATTTAGGTAAAGTCCCCCAGAGCTCTCTTTAAGCTGTTTCTCGTATTTTATAGATAATTAGTCTTATCTTACACATTTATTTCCTTTTATGTAATTTAGGATCCTTTTAAGCAATGAGACGAACCTGCTGCCCTTTGTGATGTTTTCTGTTGTGATTTGGCTCCAACACATCATGTTTTCACTGGATTTTCTGTTAATAAAGTTTGAATTTTTCTTCTTTTCTGACTTTTTTATTTGATGCCAACTACTCAGGATTTCTTCTGTTTGCAAACAGGTTGCTGCTAGCTTGGTGACCAACTTAGCATGATTGACTTTTAGTGTATCCACTTGAGTTTTTCTCTGAGGTTTCTCCTCCTCAGCTTATCTTGCAGGACTCTTTGACACGGCAAACATAGTAAACACACCGAATAAATTGAATTGGCTTTTGCTCCGTATGGCTGCAGACTATGCAATTTCTGTGTGTCTGTAAAAAGGGAGAGGAGGTGCAGGAGGAACCTGCAGTGTGAAGAGACACATACAGATTCAATGGGAAACCTACCACAGTGTAATTAACATCTGTTATCATAATAGAGGTCAAGCAGATGAGAATACAGAAAAGCCCAGCTTCCCCTAATCCGACAGAATCCCTCCTTTCCAGAAAGGAAAGAAAAAAAAAAATACAACCAGATGAGTCGTAGGCTATCACATCTTTTTTTTTTTTTTCAGAGACAATGTGTGGCATGCAATCACCGTCATATTTCAGAGCATATCTCTCTCACCAAGCTCCAACTTCTAGTGGGCAATACAAGACTATTATCATGGCAGACAGTCAAAGCATTTCCCTTCGGCCAGATCTCTCATCTGTCTGTGTTTCCAGATAATATGACAGCTCTGATCACCGGTTAATGACCAAGGGGCATTTTAGTCATTTCACTCCACCACTTTCCCCTTTTTTTAAACTTTATTTCCACTCTTTTTCCCCATCATTTAACCTGCTAGACTAAAAAAACGACTAAAAAAACGTCTCATGCTGAATCACACCAGTACTGTGCCCACTCACATATATATATATAATTTTGTGTTTGGCAGCTCGAAAACATGACAGACAAAATCCAAATTGTCCCGGCTTATCAGCACATATTGTGAAACATATTGTGAGGCTTGAGTATCAGCCCACATCCAGTCCTTTTCAAATGTGTTTTTTTCCTTTTTTTTTTTTCCTGCCAAAGACGTCTGGTTTGTTCTGCGTCACCGGACGAATAACCAACAGGATCCGAGGGTGGGGTTGGGGTTCCTTCGTGCTGTCATCTTGCGTATATTTCTACGTCACGTACCATCGTCTCCTCTGGCGCCAGATGATGCATCCGTGGACGTAGCTGTCACATGAGTCCCCGGTTTACTAGTTTGTGAGGAGGAAAGATAAAAAAAAAGATGGATGTTGTTATGAAGTTCTTAAGAAAAATACTTTCATCTAATTTAATTTTTTTGACTTGTCACCTTTTGTGTTGTCAGAAAATAATAAATACACAAAGCACAGCAGGTCTGATATTACAAACAACCTTTTGGAGCCCACAGCATACGACCATTTATCATTTTCTGTGCTCTTTCGTCTCCCACGAGGCACCCCTGTCAGTCAGAGGACACCTTGGGGGGTACGAAAAAACAGTTAGTGCCTCTGACCCTGAAAATAGAGGCCATGCCACTTTTACATATTTCCCTCAGTGCACAGAGGTGGAGGGAATGCAGGCGCCGTACGGAGAAATGCACCGGCTTTGGCGCAGCAGCTCAGGTTGATTTTCACGCTGTAAACCTGCGACGCCGGCTCATGGATGCACCTCGGTCGCTGCGGCTGAGTGAAGCCATCTTGTTCCTCGCTGACTAAAAAAAAAAATCACGCTTAAGGCAAATCATGACTGTGGCAGAATGACGTCCTCCCCTCCATCACCCCCACTGGCTGTATCGAGGGGGCTGTCTTTTGCCCAAAAATGTGCTCAGATTGGGGGGCGGGGGGTTCGGTTCATAGGGGTCCTGTTTGCTGTATTTCCCCTCAGAATACATTATGCCCGCCCCCCCTCCTTCCTGCTTTTAAGCTTGCGACACTATTATCCAGCAGCCCCCAGTAAGTTCTTATCAGTGGCAGCCAGATGGAGAGCAGAACCAGCAGCACCTCAAGACATGTTGATCGAGCGGCGCTGGCAGAAAGCCTGTCATTGTAGAGTGGTTCTGAGGTTTCAGATTAGCATCACGGCTTTTTTTTCCCCCTCATAATTGCCAAAAGAAGTCTCATTAATGACTATTATATCGTTTGCTGGATTTATTTGTCAGCGTGGACAGCTTGAGGGGTTTTACTGAACGGCAGGGAGGAAAAACTGACGTGGCACCTTTGTTAGAGAGGGTTTAAATAAACGTGTGTCTGTGTTTTCTGATCCATGTTTTAAGCTTAATATGCATATATAAAGATCACAGGAAGACTCACCCGGCATTGTAGTGAAAGCTCGTTACAGTTTAAGCCATCAAACAGAATGAAATAAGCTGCAGGAAGGCAAACTGTGCGTGGATGGGCGTCTGCATGATGTGTTTGGCCTCAAACAATAGAACATGACAGGAGTGAACTGGATGCAACACTGTCCTCTAGTGCCTCTCGCCACCTGCAGCTCGACGGTTTGCTGCACAGGAGCGACCCTGCCGTCATCCTCCGTGTCGTGTCAGGCTGTAAATACACGCAGGGACGTGACATGAGCTTCCAGAACAAAAACTAATGTCCATTCAACAACAAAAAAAAGTGTTGCTGACTGCTCCACCTGCCATCTGATGCCACTGCAGGAACAGGACGACAACAGGCATCCACCAGCACGCCCATCTCAGTTCTACCACAGGGAGAAATACCCATAATGCATTACTCCATGCTTTTGTATTGAATTGGCTTCGCATTGGTGCTCTGACCCACTTCTTCTTCTTCTTCTTTTTTTTGAAGGGAGTAGGTTATTTTAAGATTTTCATTAGCGAGAAGACCAAGGGCAAAGGAAAAGGTGAAGAGGCTCAGACTCACACTCGCTCCGCTGCCCGTTCACTTTTTTAGGAATTCAGATCAGTTTGAGCCTCTCTGTCCTGCTCAGTAAGTGTTTAAGTGTGTGATCCAATTGTAGGGCAGAATATGAGTAACTCTGATGACTACTGGTATGCTGTCAGGATGTATTTTTTCGCTCAGGGGGATGTGACACCAAATTTAAAGCTTGATCCCGTCACCACAGCTGTTAAAACCACCGGATGCTCCCTGCAGTCATATTAATGACATAAAGCAGTTGAATAGTGCACTCAGATAAGGAAGCTAAAGCTGCTGATAATTAAAACTACACTGTATTTGATTTGTTCTTAAAACAGGAAAATGTACAAGTAACAACAAACTTGCTGCTTCTATTTGTTTCAAGTGACATTTCCAAAAATGTCAAACTTTTTTTCTCAAAACCAGACTGAACTTTCTTTGTCCTTAAAACAAAAATGAGAAATATGACATAAAGATATGAACATGTGAGTCATACCTGCTTACATACTTAGAGAACTGCCTTTACATGTATTAATGAACATGGTGCTACATTCATCTACACATCAATTCATCTATCTATTATTGAAAGTCACTGATTAACCATCATAAATCACTGCATTAGCTTCATTGAATTGTACATTATGAATGATGCCTCAAGCCATTTGGGACAATTTAAAATGTCCTTTAAATGCAGTTTCTTTTTAATCTTTAACTTTGTATTTGTTGCAATTTTGTTTAATTATCTTTTAGTGTTGTTTTCTTATGTATTTTATGCCCATGTAAAGTATTTTGATACAAATGTCTAAATGGTGCTGTATAAATTAGCATGCCTCACCTTGTCTAACCAACCATCCACTTGGTTTTAACCCACAGCTCATGCAGTGAAGCGACATGGCTGACCACTGCACCACTCTGCTGCCCACACCTTCGTTTTGTAACTACTTCTATTAAATGCCAAATGTTGCGGCACACTATTAAAAAAATCTGCTGGAAAAACAATAAGCCCTGGAGGAGGCCAAGACAAATGGGTGCTTAATATTTTGCAATAATCTCAGTAATTGTGAAAAAGTGACGCTACATTGAGTGTTTTCCAAACCAAAAACTATTTTCTCCAGACAGTATGATTTTTTTTTCCTCAGGTCTGAGCTCTTTTGCTCCATTACAAGCCTTGTAATCCTTTGTATAATGTGTCTGAGACATTTATTACTCAGTAGGTTTGGCACATGCTGCCAGTGTAACAACAAAACATAACCTCAGCCCATTTGAACTCACTCACCAGTTCAAACACATTTTACTTGCACCATTAAGAGGGTGATTGGTGGTTATTACAAGCTGCTCTCTGTGAGAACATCCAGATGCTCTTTTTGTCAAGGTCAGGATCAAAGCTGGACAGGGGGAGGAGGGGAAAGAGGAGGGGGTTGATTTTTGTACCCATCAGGCACTTGGAGCCCCCGCAATGACGCGGCACCTCCGAGCAGGGAAAGACACAAAATGGAGTCCCAGCTGGCCTCAGACCAGTGTGAGTCAAAAGGGCCGGGGGAGAAGGAGGGACTGCTTCAGGCTCGATTAGGCCCACATCCTATCTCCATCCTCGGCTCTGAGCTCCATCACCCCGCGTCATTAGCACCTAATTCACAGCTGCCACTCTGGAGTATTAGCAGGTGGAGGCTGCATTGTGCTGCCTTTTCATGGACGCAAACTGACCAACAGAGGTGATGTGCAAAAAAAAAATGAAACTGTCACTTATGAAAACAAGAACATCCTGTACCTTTCCTCTCCAGTGAGCCTTTACCTTTCAGGAACGCAGAAATGCTCGAGCTGCCGACAAGGAGAGGCAGAAATGACATTTGCGAGCCTCAGGAGGTGGGAAGAGATGAGATACACCCACCTTTTTTCCACCTCACGCTGCTGAGCAGACCAGCATGCACCTGTCCCCTCTGGCTGTGAACAGGCTGAGAGGAACTTTGGGTCACACCATCTGAAAACTCCACCAGCTTTTTTGTCGTTTTAGGTGAAAAGATGGGAGAGACAGGATAAAGAAGAGATGGAGAAGTGATTGGTAATGAGAAACGACTGAATGAGTTCATAACAGCAGAGGGCGGCAGGTTAGGCGGGGGAGGGGACGGACAGATTGGGATGTGAGAGTGAAAGATAAGCAGATAGCCGGCGTGTGAATGCGAGTGACAGTGACAGAGTCCCATGCAAAGATAAACAGCCCGAGTGCAGCCCCTGTAATGGCTGTGCACGAGTAATTTGTCACTCCGTGTGAAAAGCAAACAGCAGGAAATGCAATGGCAACACTTTGCACTGACACTTAGCATCGCCCAGAGGATGTCTCCGCATGCTTTCCAATCTGTCTGCACAACTGGTGCTGCCCATTTCTCCGGTCAGGAGACAAAATCACATTTAACACGTGTACAGTCGTACTGCATTTAGTGTCAATCACGTTTCAGCTTACAGAAGACAGAAGTCATATGATTTGGTGCTGATGTGACAGATGTTATTCTGACCAGCCTGTGATCATCTTCACAATCAGGTGTAGTTAGAAAAGTAAAAAGTTAAAAAAAACATCCCAGGATTAAAAAAAAAAAAATGCAACAAAGTCAAACTTCTGTATGAAAAAACTGTGTTTTCATTTTCTTTTGTTGGCAAATTACAAACATTACCACATTTTGTATCGAATGCAGCTTTGAAATAGTTCAGTTCCACCTTAATAAATCAGAAAACAGTGTCAACAAAATTTCACAAAGGCTTTGAAAAATGATGTTACAATAACAAAAAAACAGGATGCTGGAAAATGGAAATTGACTTTCCACCATTTTGGAGCAAATAGTTAAGAGTGAACATTAATTTGACACGAGAGCACTGCCATCTAGTGGGATTTTATAAAACTACACACAGTTCTGCTCTTTAATTAGAATAATAAAAAAAGAACTACTATTTCTATTTATGAAAGCAGCTTTGAAAAAAAAATGAATGCCTATCAAGTACAAAATATGCACCCTTAATGTGTGTGTGTGGATACTGAAACACTTTTACTGAAAACAATTAACATTTTTGTTCCTCAAAGAAATTACTCAACCCTAAGAAATGCAAAAAATGCTACATTGAACCAGCAGTTCAGATTCAGGTAAAGGCAAACAGAAGAACATCATTTTGTTAAAGGGTTACGTTTCTCCCCTTTTCTAATCACAGAAATTACCATCAACCTATTAAAATGCTCTCTGCAGCACCACCTAGCTGCTGCAGGTGAGAATGCATCACCCTCTGCCTTTTTCCTGAGATGGGCAGCAGCTCGCCGTTCGCTTTCATCTGGTCTATTTTCCTGGACAGTTCGGCGTCGCTGTCGATGGCCAGGGTGCACCTTTGGGCGTAGCTGACCAGAGTCTCTTCTCCTTGGCGAAACATGCCCACCAAAGGGACCACGTCTTTGCAGGCCAGATGGAGCTCGGCGATGGAGGCTGTGTTAGCGATGGTGTTCCTGTCAATCCCCAGGTGGCGGAAGGCTTCACTCATGCTTTTCTTCTTGATGAAGGCTGACAGAACTTGTTTGTAGCGATGGATGACATACTGGACGCCAGTGGCTGGTGGAGTGAACATGCAATTAACAATGTGCACTCAGAATATTGTAGAAGAGATGAAAAATATTCAGTCATTGCATTGCAAACTCTTTCTTAGCATGTGCAAAGTATTGTTTCTATCAGCACAAGTTCTAAATTGAAGGAGACGCTTTTATTTCTTGAATCAAAGAAGTGTACGAATTTTTATTTGTATTTTTTACACATTTTAAAGTGGATGGTAATGTAATTATTGTAAAATCGCAATCACTTTTTTTGCTGTAACATAAATTATCAAAAAAAAGTTGAATGTTTATACATTTACAAATGTTCTGAGATGATGTCCATTAAATCAGTTTTACTTTCTTGTTTCAATTCTTGATTTTCTCAGCTGGTTTCTCAACCTTTAGCTTTCAGGCTATAATACACACATTTATAAAAGATATGTACACACTGATGATGTTACCACCAACAAAACACACAAATGAAAAAATTTAGACTCATTTCATAGTGAAAGGGTGTGATTTTTACCTCTCTTCCTGCTGTAGTCCTTCCCTTTTTTCGATCGTTTCTTGTCTTTGTGGTGTCTCTTCCGCCTGTGTTCACTTGAAGCAGCTGAAACTTCTGATGAGTCTGATGCTTCAGAGCCGCTGTCACTGCTGTCAGAGGAGCTACAAGAGGCTTTTTCCCTCTTACGAGATTTGTTTTCTGGCTGATGCTGCACTCTGCTGGGTCTAGGAGCTGCGTGTGATGAACCAAAATGACACAGTTATAACATAATATTACACATAAATTACTGCATTTGTTTATTATGAACATAGCAGAGTCAAACACAGTCTTCAGCTTCACTGACACTGACCCTCAGTCAGTCCCAGTGGTGCATACGTCGGCATGGAGCGGTTACTCGTGAGGTTTTCAATCTGGCTCCTCAGGAACTTGCGGTCCTGCATCAGATCTTCCACCTGCCTCTCCAGCGCTGCGATGCGCTCCTGTTTGCTCTCCAGCATGCACTGCAGCTTTGTGATGGTCAGCAGCACCTTTGGAGGCAGGCTCTCCAGATTTGAGGCAGCTAGAGGAAGATGTGACACCAACATGGAGAGAATTAAACAGAGGCTGAAAGACTGAGATTATCTAACAGTGTGACAGAGGCATATTATTGCAGCAGGTACTGGTTGAAAGTGCTCATACCTGACATGGCACTGCTGGGTGTGTTGTCCTGAACAGCATCAGCAGAAGCTCCCGTCTGGAAGTTCTCCCACTTGATGATGCGGAGCTCGTCCTGTTCCTGCTTCAGCCAGGCCGGAGAGGTGAGCCTGTCTTTGCACCTCACAGAGCTGGAGTCGATCTCCACACAGGGGGAATAACCCGACGGCTCCTGCTGCCACACGGACGACATCTCTACAAGCCTGGAGGAAGACCAAAACAGGTTATGCTGGTCATGTTAATGGGTGGAGAGATTCATAATGATTTGACTTACAGTAGATTCATCTACAGTTCAACCCTGGTTAAGTGTCAGTATTTTCAATAAAACTATCCTCTGCTAACAAGTCGGTTAAACTCTAACCACTTTTTGCAGTTAACATTTTATTTGTTATGTTAAATAACATTAAAACAAACAAAAATAGTGAGATTGAACAAGTCCAACATTCAAGCTAATGACTCCATCTCTTACAGCCTTTCCAAACATTTAGAATGAACTTTCACCTCCATGGTGGACGGCACCAAAGTGTTTCATCCCAGCTGCTGTAAACAAGCCATTGTGTCTTATGCATATAACTACATGTTGCATATAAACTCAATTACTTTGTTGATTGACGGTACAGGTTGAGGTAGGGATGCTAGGCCAGGCTAGGCTAAGTTAAGCTAACAGTGCAGCAGTAGGGCAAGTTCAGTCTCCAGGCTGGTCGGCTACATAACAACCGCCCCTACTATGTTACAGGAGGACCAGTGATTTATGAATGATTTATGAGCATTTTATTAAACGGTTTAAATCTTTAACTAACATGCAGCTTTATTTGATCATTTTAATACAGAAATAACTCAGTGCAGGCTGTGTTATATTTCACTGCCAAGGGGGTTGATTTAATGACAACATCGCACAATCTGAGCATGAGGCATCAAGTCATGCATGTGAAACTTCATGCATTTAAATTCACAGCAACTAACCGATATATATATATCAATACAAGGACAAGACACTAATCAATGCAAGCATCTACTGAATGTAATAACTCTCATTAAATGTGTTCAGCATCAGCTTTCCATGACATTATCATGTTTGTGTTTCTGCTGATGCTTATGTGATAAACTGTTAATAATTAATAATTGACAAAGTAAATTCGCCCAATTTTAGGATTTTATTAAAGCTGTAAGCACTGCAGTACTTTTACCTTTGTACTGACTTACTTAATAAAGGGAGTCAAAACTGATAACAACGTAATTATTTATTAATCTTGAGCCACATGAGCTCATGATATGATTTAATACATTCGCTGGAACATTATAAATCATGCAACAGTTAAGCATTAATTAACAATGAGCAGGGAACCACAGTTGTTGTGCTCATGTCCTAATTTTACTTTGAGTCAGGCTTCAGAAACGTGTCTGGCTTCATGGAGTGAGTAAAGAAATGTTGTTTTTAGTGTTAATGTGGTTTTTCAACCATATACGATGATATAATGTTATACTGTGCATGTAAATCAGAAAAAGATGATAGTGTGTATGGTGTAGAGGAGGTGTGACTCTTAATTTAGTCATTTCAGTCAAACTAAAAGAAAAATTAAAGAACTTCATGTTTGGGAAAATTGCAATACTTGCCTCTTCTCTAACCTTTGTCACACTGGGAAAGAAAGAGTAATTCAAAATCAGCAGGAAAGTATTTGCACTCTAAGATACTTGATATTGTTTTTAAAGTTAATATTCATAGGATACGTGACATAAAACAAACTGCTGTGTTTGCAGGTTTACATGGTGACGGTTTCTACTGCAGAACTTCACTTAGATCAAATAACAGAAGTCACAGCCTGTACAGACATGCATCCTGTAATTCACACAGCATTCAAGTGTGCACTTGTATTTTGACAAAACTCTGAGAATCAGTGTCGGATCATAAAGAAAGTTACATACAAAAGGTTCAATTCTGCATCCTAATGGGTGATTCTTCATAAGACGTTTACCAATCTCAAGCTTTAGTAATGCAATACGTGATGAGTTAATACAGGATGGATTATTATTTCCTTGTTTTCACCACAAAGAAATGGCCAAGTCACTGTGCCATTATGTGATTTGTTAATAATTGATGGATCACCAGGTAATGACTGTTAACTGACAGTCACTTTGTACACTGGCAAATTTACAATATTATGATAAGCGAGAAAAACCAGGCATTAAATCTGATAATAACTTGTCAACATCACTGTTTTGTTGGTGTCAGATGGCAAGATATTTTAACTTTTAGTACCTTATGATCCAAAAACATTATATCCTTCATTTCCCAGAATGCAACTCAATAACTGGTCACCTCTGCCTCCTAAATGTCTATGTCTTTTAAAATCTTAG
>JAPZDY010000013.1:4557427-4572276 GCA_029783645.1 Ctenochaetus hawaiiensis | reverse complement strand
ATCTTAGGGAGACTAGTGTGAAAAATGTGGGGTCTCAGGCTAAAAACTCATTACTGTAGGATATGTTTTGTTAAAAGGTGATACCTTATCAGTTATCACAGACGCAAAACCAGAGGTGGTGCATTCAGGTGCTTCATACCTAGATGCAATATTTCATGAACTCGTTTATGTTGCAGGAAGTGGACATTACTGTTTCACCCCATGTTTCCATGGAGATGATGATGGTCCAACATGTGCAAGCTGCAGCAGCCAAACACAAGTGAAGAGTGAAAGCTCTTTTCACAGAGATTAGATGATGACATGTGAACCACTCTCACTGAAATCAACTACAGCAGCTGTGTTTTTCAGTGGTAGCGCATGTCCAGTCAAGTCAAATGTTATTTATACAGCAACAAATCATAACAAAAGTTGTCTTAAGACACTTTACATGTAGTGTAGGTCTGAAACAATCTCTATACTTCATTTTATAAAGACTCAAAAATTGAGAACATTCCCACATGAGCAGGCACTTGGCGACAATGGCGAGGAAAAACTTCCTTTTATTTGCAAAGATGCTCTTAAAGGGGGATAATTCAGCGACAAAGTGAGCAGGTATTTCAAGATACATTACACAGATTATTACATTGTTATAACAATATTTTAATTGATGAATAAATCTTTGGCATATGAATGTTTTTAAATGTTATTAACATGCAAAGGTCCGTGTTTTTGCAGGATACAGAGATAACATTTGTCCCTGCAGTGATTTTAATTAGCTTCTGCCAAGATGGATGCTAATGACTGTAATTACCTGCAAAAAGGGAGGAAAAGGACCAACAAAGGCAGAGAAAAGCACAGAATAACGTACCTTCAAGAGAGTCGGGAGGATTAAACTGCTGCTGGAGATTTTCCTTTGATTGTGTCACTGTACGCTGAAGAGTCACGCAGATTATAATCCCCGGTTATTACAAACATACAAACAGAGACGGGTGAAGAAATGCGGGATGACAACACGCACGTCTGAGAGAGAGGCGGTGCCAGAGAGCACGGACTCGGCAGAAACACTGCGCTGCTTTCAGGGGCCCCAGGAAGAGTCGTAATTCTCCCATTTATTAAAGGGAAATGCTGCTGTATGGTGTTTTTGAATTAATACCACTGCTGTATTCTTGGATTAATGTGTAATCGAACAGGTTAGATGTGCCAACATTTCCCACAGGACGTGAAGGCAGCAGGACATCAGTGATAGGGCTGAAGGGGGCGTGTCCCATCACAGACATGACTGCCACCAAATGATGGGGTCATTACGGAAATCATGCTGACCTGCAGGGGTGGGTGATGTGTTGCCATGACAACTGCATCATTATGCATGAACAGTAAAGTTTTAGGGTAAAAAATGCACTTCGAAGACTCAGTATTTGCATGGAAATACTTAAAGTACCAAAAGTAAAAATACTCGTACAAAAATGCTCATCTTGCAATAATATTAATGAAATGATCAGATTATATTATAGGCTAGTTATTGATGAATTAATGTTGCAGCTGGTAAAGATGGAGCTGGTTTTGATTATTTTTTATATTGCTAATTATCTCTATCTATAATATCACATGACTTCAGTAATGGTGATAGGGACTGGTAACACTCTCTTACCCCAACCCAGGTTCCTGATCATCTTGTGCAGCTGTCAGTCACTAAACAAAAGATGTTAACATGCCAAAATATTCTGGTTTCTTTTGCAGAACCCCATGCATCCTATCCAGATTCCTCAAACCAGGTTACCCCAAAAACCAGAGAGTACTAGTGCACAATTAACTACATGGTCTGATTATACTGCTAATATGGTTTTTATGTGCCTTAATTTATAAATGTATCACAAACAGTCAGAGGACAAATAAAAAAAGCCGACCTGATGATTACAGGGAACTTTATTTGCAGTTAGACTAAAATTCTTTGGCTATAGAGAGACGAACACTGATGCCAAGACCACACTGATGCCCTGCGTGATGCTGCAGCTACCTCATGTACTGTATCTAACTACTCAGCTTGTTGCGAAACACTTACAATAGTGGTATTTTGAACAAATTTCAGCTGCCTTATAGAGACACAGATAGAGACATCAGACAGTCCAGATGTTGAATGTTTCGTACAGGTTTCTGCTCGTATACCCACTGGCCTACCTAAAACAGTAAACTACATTATGTTATATATTAAACACTCTACTGTGTTAGTCACATATATATAAAAAATGAATATCAAAGTGAGGTGCAACTTAGATTTGTCAGGCTGTGTAATTTCCTTCAGTAAGCAACTGATAAAATATATTTTCCCTTTTTGCAAATCAGCTGTGAGGCCAATTCATAAAAACTTTTGACATAACTTTGCATATCCATGATACGAACTAAGATTCTTTCAATGCACTTTTACATTTCTTCATTGATAAGGACAAAATTCAAGCATTTCGGAGTGATTGCATTAGTTGTAATGACAATAAAGTATAACAGTCACTGAATTTGGAACATGGAGGGAGGAAGACAAAGAAAAAATTAAATGTGAATACAGAGTAACTTGATCTGATACAGTGTAATACTTCCACAATGGTATTAATTCAACACTGATAATCACATTGGTGTATGTAGCAGCAGAGAGACATGCTCAGGCTATAGCCGACTTTTTTTTCCCAGTGTACAACATGTCTTATGTTCACAAATGTTATCCTGCAAGGCCTCAAACCACCTGATCAAACTGCATCAGTGTGACTGCAGTCGGCTCCAGATGTATAAATTTGGTGCTTGTTTACAGAGACTTGAACTCAAACGCCACTGTGGACATGCTGGTTAAGGAGTTAAGAATTAAAAATTGGCTGAGAAATGGGCAGTGACAGACAGAAAATGTCTCAAATTTCATCATTCATGTCTGTGGAAAAGGTTTAAAAAGTGAGCCATCCGAGCCACAGTAACTCAGTTTGAACAAGACTACTGAATTATTTTATCCCCTCCACCCTCCTCCTCCTTCCTACATAACTTCACATCCGAGACTGAGAAGTGTTAGTTTGTTAGACAGAAAACAGCAGCGCCCTCAGTAAAAACAAACTCTGCCGTCTCTATCCTCTGATGTCCGCGTCCGCTCTGCCTTTAAACGCCTCGACTTTTAATGGCAGATGGCCAAGAGGAGGCGTTTAAAGTCGCCGCTGCACTCGTCCCTCAGGGCGTCCTTCAGAGACACGTCGTACTTCTCCAGATACATGTCTTTGATGGTCTCCAAATCGTACTGTTGACAACAAGAGAAAAATAACAGAGGTCAAGCTTTGCACATTTTGGTTAACTTAGCAGTATATATCAGGTGTGACTGCAGGAGAGCAGGACGAAAGAAAAGATTGTTACACACTTATAAGAATTTTTGTTTTAAATAAATTAACCTAAAGTTAGACTGAAATTAAAACAAAAAATAGCTCATGCTTTCTAAATATGAGACTATCTGTCAAATTTAGACACATTAATGCTATGAAAAAATAAACAGTCATTAGAAATGCTTTGAAAAAAAGGTCCTATCCAGCTTCATTAATTAATAAGTAGAGCAGTTCTCTGATTATTGATTGGATCTATCATTAAACCAGTTTTATGGCGCACGTAAATGCATAATCCAATTTCCTGCATAACCTGATTTTTTTTCCCGTAATCCTTTTGTCAGGAAATTAATTATTGATAAGACAACTTGAAAGGGGTGATAAAGTATGATGACACAGTCCACATGGCATTGCAGCATACTGTTACTATTTGACTCAAATGGTACAGAGATTTAACACTACTTATCTCAAAAGCACATAAAAGAAACAGAAGGACAACTTTGAATTTTGGCTCCACCTGTTGATCTTTTAGTGGCATTACCTCAGAGCGACACACGATGATGCGAATGAGGGTGCCCTCATCAGTTCCAGCTCCTTTCATTGCTTTGTTCAGACGTCTGGCGAAGTAGAGCTGAGGATTCTTGGCGACCCTCACTGAGAAGATGAAACACACTTTTATTAAAAATCCCTCTTCTCCCAAAAATGTTTTTTTTTTTATGATAAAGTATCCTAAGATGTCAGACCTTGACTGACTTGTCACAGTTGTCAGGTATTTTTTTTTGCACCTCCCTAAAATCTGAATATCAAACATGAGTGTACTGTATTTAAAAACTCAGCTCTGTACATTTTCATACTAACCAAGAGCTTTGTAGCATTTTTGCAGAGTCCCAGAAGTCTCGTTCTCAATGGCATCCAGGATTTCAGTCCCAGAGAGCTTTGGAGAGAAAATAACTGGCTGAATCTGAAACACTAGTGCAGTCTCAAAATAGCAACATTACATTTTCCAGCTCCATAATTTCTTTCTAATCTCTCATAAAGGATTTGATACTGTGACTGGTGTTTTATGTTGGAAGGAAGTATAATTAAAAACATCCCAAAGTGAAGGTTTAGAGATTAAAGTATAAGTCTGTCGGCTCCAGCATGAGAACCAAAACACCTTCAAAGAGTGACTGCAGGAGACCAGCCCTGATTAAGCTGCGGATGAAATGTCAGTTCATACAAACAGATATGAAATGTGACTGCAGTTATGACTCTTGTGGCGCCAAAACGTACCTGCTCATATATCTTGAAGGTGGCCTGGAGCTGCAGGTAATTTCTGGAGGCCAGGATGTAGGTGAATGTTGACTCATCCGTCCCAAAACAACCTTCGCCTGCCTGCGAATAAATGTTACTATTGTTCAGGATTGATGAACCTGCAGTGAGATCATTATGGATGTGTATTTAATATTAAATTTGTACCTCGAACAAGCTGGTAGCATCTTGTTCGGCCAATTCCTCGTCCACTTCGTAACTCTCATCTCTGTTGCCCTGTGAGATGGAGAGTAGGACAACTTCAGCTGTGCGGTGACGCCTTTGTAACTATATCAGGCTCCTGTTTTACTAATGAGAAGGTGTCTGGAGAGTAGGCAGAGTGTTTGAGTGGGTGTTTATAGGGCAAAGAAAGAGTGTGCTTCCTATTGCAGACACAAGAAATTTAGCTACTCGAGTGGAAAAGAAACACAAGATCACCAACCTGCAGAAGAGCTGTGAGCAGGTTTCTTACATCCCCGCTTGTATCTCCCTCAATATCAGCTTCAAGATCCCGTTCATGCACTGACAGAGCAACAAATAGAAAAAGGGTCAAATAAAAAAGACAAAGGACAAACCGCTTGAAGCGCTTTGAATAAAAAAGTCTGTAATTTCAGCTATGAAGGTTATATGACACATATTTCAAACCTTTATCCCCCAAAATTTGTTGTCTAAATTACAAAACATGTCAAGCCAATGAAGGTGGCACTCTGGAATAAGTCATCAAAAAAGTTGTTTTTTTTTTTTATCTGACTCGACTGCCAACTTTATACAAGCAGTTTTATGTCCCAGTGACCATTGAAAGTGGAGTCATGACTCCTTCCCCTCTTTTTTTAGACAGGAGTCTGGTCTTTTTCTCCTGATGTAACTGCCAGGAGGCGTTGCCAAGATGGCTGCTGAGTGGCAGGACTCGCCTAGAAGAACTTTGGTCATAATGTTTATATTATGTCTCAGTTTTTAGAGGGGAAGGACATAGATACACTTGTAGCAACAATACAAGTTTCTCATCTTCAGTTCTGTTTTCAGTAAAAAACTAAGGGCACCCACTTCCTCTTAGAACAGTTTGGACAACAAAATCATTGATGGTAATCCCAACTCAGGCATGACAGGCCAGAAATAAACAACAAACCAAAGTATTGTTAAAAAAACAACAGTACTTTAAAAAGGAAACTAGGATCACAGTCTGTTAATGTTATCTAAAATCCCTCCCTTTCCTACATACAAGATTTTGGACACTTGCTTATCATAACTGTGCCATAACTCAAAGCTTCAATTTGGTTTTGGTCTAAAAACTAGACAGCTCAGTACCTCAAATGCTTACTTAAACCTTGAAAAACCATCAATAATCCAGTTGACGGTGACAAAATCTTACCAACAAGCTAAATTTTGTCTTCTAATTGCTGAATTCATAAAATAAACTCCAGATTAACACCAGGGTCACTCCTTGTTAAAAGGGAACTTCCTGTTATAATTGCTTGTAAGTCATAAAATAAAGAAGATAACATTTGCATGGAATTCTGGGTAAACGGGGCAAAACAGAGCAGACAAGCCCCCTCACAGTCCTCATCCTGGCAAACAACAAAACACTGGCTAACTTTGAATTGTAAATGCCTTATTAGAACCGGTTAAGGGCTATAATTACATTTGGATGAATTACACCATAATTCACAGAAAGACTGACAAAAATAAAGTGTACTGAAGAAAACATAATGTTCTTATATGATGCTAGAAAAGAAAACAGATGATTTTGGTAAATATAATCAGCTCTCGGCACTAATATCATGGGAACAGGAAGTTGCAGCAGGATGGGCTTTGACTAAACACAGTGTGACAGTATGTGACATGGGTGGAGGGTCAGGAATAGTACTGCATATGAGGTCTAGGTTCAAAATGAGTCAGCCATTAGTCATTACTAATTCCTCCAGGGTTCAAAATACAAGGGACGGAAATAGCAACATTTGTTAGGTGACGGGGTGAGAGGTTTAATTGCACAATGTGATTTTAAGGTCACATGGGCATTTGCTCGTTTTCTTACCTTGAAAGTAGCATTCCTTGAACAAGGCAATGTCCTGTGGGAAACATTTAGAAATAGATTATTCATCATAAAAAAATCTCAGTTTATGTGTTCATAATGATCAGATATTTGCTGTTTAAGCCTGAATGATTCGTTAATTTGTGACTGACGGAGTTGGTGGCGGTGCAGAGGATCTCCACCAGGACGTCCTCGTCCGTTCCCGCCCCCTTCATGGCCCTCCTCAGCTCCTTCACGGCGTAGATGACGGGCGGGTCCAGCATGGCGAGGATGGCCTTCTCAAAGTTCCCCGACAACTCACTCTTCAACTTATCGACCAGTTCCTGCCACAAAAGACAGAACTGAGTTACTACTGAGGAGCAGAAACACAAGAGAGACACAGAATTTCTAATATATGGTAAATTTAAATTAAAACAATACATAAAATTGTTGTTATAGTTGAAATTAAACAGAAAAACACATGGAGGTATTTTCTGTATGACTGAGTGACACTTACATCATCATACTTGTCAAAATAGGCCTGTTTAATTTCCTGACGCTGGTACGAACTGCGGTTTGCCAGGATGTCGATGATGGCCTGCTCATCAGTTCCTGCAGGAAAGACAAAACAAAACAGATGCAATGCAATATTAAACAATGTGCTTTGCATGCAGGATTTAACTTGACAAAATGAGCATTATTCATCGAGCTTTTCAACTCACCAAACCCTTTGCAGGCTTTGCGAATGGCCTTAATGTCAGCGATGGCATCAAAGTTCTCATAGGGCACAATCGTGGGCTAAAAGAACAGAAGGAGACTGATATGAAGATAAAATGCAAAGCTAAAAAAAAGCCCCCTGCCTACTTCACACTGATTATTGTTTCAGTAGATGGAGTTCAGAGGGCTTCATCAGCAGCTGGCAGATGGGGGAGGGGTGGACGATGACACAATGCTCCGGTTGAGGAATTCAGGGCCACAAGTCTCTAAACAAACTTGGAGGGGGCCACATGAATATCTGGCAGTTACCAAAGTCTGAGAGGTCTGGGAGGCGGCTGCGAAACGCAGCCACATAGCAGGCAAGAAAAAATAGTGAAATGCCACGTTTGTGTCCCATGAAAAGGAGAAGTGAAGTGATTTTTTTTTACTCTAAGACAGACTCTCAACAGATCCCTCTGTTGTGGTTTGTGGCCTAATCAGTAAATTTTGTATTCAAACACCACATTAATTTACTATTTTAGGATGATGCAGGATTGTATTGGCACCTAAGATGCTTTTAAGCATTTCCTTTGAGAATATAAAATAAGAACAATGAGAACAATGATAAATAAATTGTTATTTTGCCTTTAAACAAATATTTCACGCTCAGTTTGTGTAACTGGATTGTCAATTAGGTGAAATAACAAACAAATACACACAAGCAAACTTCCTAACAGACAGAAATCTGACAGAAACAAACACCGCCCCACCATCTTTGCACTCACAGACCCCTCTTGCGTAACATACAGCATATAGAGCCCTGCTCATTCATCTACACACTCACACACACACACATCTAACGGAGCTGTGATGAATTCCGCAGGGGAGTGGCTCCTTCCCCCTACGTACACACACACGCATACACACACACGGTGGTCTGTCACACGATGTCATATGCGACGTTCATTTAAAGAAACACCAATTATTAAAAATCTGAAGCCACGACTCTCGATTTTAACCCGATTATAAAATATTAACCTTCAGATTTGTCACGATTCATCGCTGTGCGCGCGAGCTGACGACGGACAGACGCATCGCAGACTTCGGCCTCTGATGCAAAATAAGCAATAACTACTATGTTTTATTGTCAAATAACCCCCAATTTTCCCAGTCTACCATGTGTACAATATTGATCTTGATCCTTTTAAAACCGAAACTCTATCCCTTTCACTGCGAGCGAAGCGCAAAGTGCGGATTGTTAAGATTTTCTATTTCTGAGAGACGCGCGTTTGTAGCGCAAAGTGTCACAGACGGAACAAACCTACCTGACAGTTTCCCATTGTGAGGCTGTTTATCCGGCAGCAGCGGCGGAGACTCGTTCAGTAGTTTGGGTTTTAGTCCCTCTGAACAAACTGCGGCCCAAAGCGGCGGAGACCAGTATGTGACGTCAGCGCGCACCGTTACCCCGTCAGGTTAACCATTTACACCCACTGCGCTATCCCATGGTGCACTTGTTGAACCTCTCCAGTATCAGACACATAGTTACACTGTGCTGCTCAGCTTAGGGGTGTTATGGTGCAAATATAACAGTTAAATTTATTTCCCATAAACAGCAGTAGAGTGTAAGATAGTTCATCGATTCAAACGGAGTTCAGTAGTCTGTACAGTATGGAAGAAGTATTAATACTTATGAACCATTCACATTTGAATATTACATTTTCCACTCTACTCTTTTTTGACAACATTTTTTTTTTTAAAAAGTTTGGCTTATGTTTTTAATCCAAGATAAGAAAAGTGTTTATTGAGCTCTCGAAGAGAAATTCGGGTGCAGCAGAAGGAAGAAACAGATGAATAAAAAGAAGTAATAATGAGAAGAGAAAAGAGATAAAGAGATAAAAGAAAATAAAACATTATTTGAAGGAATATATAAATAGGTAAAAAAAAATTAGAAGGGAGTAATTAAGCTCAAAAGAAAAGCGTTTTGCAGTATACAAACTATAGTTCCTGATGAGTATTATCACCTTTTTAAACTGATACTGCAGTTCTGTCTCGCGTCAAAGTGTATGTGAGAGTAACATGAAACCTTCTGCTGTACTCCAAGGTTATATATAAACTATACGATTAAGTAGCCTAATTATATGCTTATTGTGTGTCTGTGTTAATATATAGATATATGACAATGCAATAAAATAGTGTACCATATAAACTCAGAAAAGAATACTATTACAAAAATAAAAAATATGTTATGAGATGAGGAAAAATGTATTTGTGAAGTATAACATTATAGATAGTATATATGTTTAAAGTACAGCAGTGTAGCACATACAGAGTTGTATGAGTATAGTAAAAGATATAAAGTAATTATAACTTTTAATTCCACATTTGGTAAATGAAAAGATAAAAAACTAGTGCAAGTTCTGACTTGTTGAGGAGTTTTGTATGTTTTCATTGCAGGAACATGAAGGTTTGTTGTTTGCAGAGTTTAGCGCTCCACAGTATAATTACTAACCTTGGCAGCCTACGCTACAACCACCGGTACTTCATTGTCCCTTATAACTGTCCCTACATCATAATTACTCACCCACTGAGGAGGAGCTGCTGCTGCTGCTGCCCTTTACAATAAGGCCCTTAACCTTTGAAAACTGCACACATGCACACAAAAAGTCTGCGTAAACTGTTCCAATTAAGAGCTTTTTATTGTCCAACTAACAAAGCCGTGCAATTAAACAGGGATGATTCATCTCTCTTTACCGTATAATTATCCTGAAATTACCTGGAAGATTAATCATGGAAACATTTTTTTTATGAATAATCCAAAGTATTGAAGTTAGTTTTTGAAACAATGTGGCTGTTTTATGTTACAACACTATTATGAGTCAATCCAGCCAGTCAGTTCTCAGTCAGGCAGCCGAATAACTTGTTGAATGAAAATGTGATTTAACTTTTTAAAGCCCCTTAAGAAACAAAGTGCTGTAAAACTTTCTTAAAGCTCTCAGATTTCTCCTTAATCAATGGGTAAGAATCAATGGAGGCCCTGAGTCCATTCTTGGTATGCAAAGTGGAAAACGCTGCTGTTGCAGGCACCTGTTCATGTAGCAACACATGTGGAAGGTTCACTTGTTCCACATTGAGCTGAGTTTATTTACATTTTGTGGTTTCTTTGGCTCCTATCAGACTGCTGAAATAGCTCAAATATCTTGAAGACAGAAGTCAGAGAATAGCGTTTTCCTGCCTACTTCATTTCTCTCGGCTGTTTCCGTTTTGGTATGTTACAGTCTTCGTTTCAGAAGCGGTGGAAGGGGGTCCAGCTGAAGCCTTTATCGAGGATCTGAGAACAAAGACAGCATTCAGGAGCGCCTGCCAGAGAAACAGACTGTAATGTCATGCTGGCTCAGGACCCAGACTCATGTTTTGACCTCAAACACAACTTGTTTAGAATCTGACCGGCTCCTACTGTTAATAATCACAGATGGAGGTTTGAGTTTCAGCTGCTGCAAGATAAATACAATGTCTGGAAAGGAGGTCAGAATGGAGCTTCACTTACAAAAACATTTTTTGGGGCAGCAAAGTTCTGCAGGAGGCGATAGGAGTTTTTCCAGAGCAAAAGTAAGGAGACTAGTCTCTTCAAGATGTTATTACAAGGGTTTTTATTTATTTGTTGTCACTGTCCAGGACAGATTTGCATGACTGTCGACTCACTTTCACTTCTTCCCTGTCCGAGCCAGAAAGATCAGGAGACTTTTTGAGTACACTAGGCTTTTGTTGCAATGAAACAAAGCTCAGCCAATGAACAGCTCATTGTCTACCTGCTCTTTGGGGTAAAGTCCCTGCAGTGTAAAAGGTTTTCGGTCCTTCTGGTTGTGCCCATGTGGTACATCAGGAACACACTGCCTGGCATCCTTCAGATCCAGTACTGCAGGGTCTCATTACCCTGCAGATGGTGAGAGAAATGTGACGGCATAAACCTGTTATCAGGGCAGTTTGTATAGTACTTAAAAAATGTAGTGATGGGTTTAAATTTTTTTCAACCATTTCTCAAAATCCTTGTAACTCCAATGTGGCTCATAAATATTGTGTTTAATTACTCAAATAAATGCTGTTAATCAAGCAGTGTGCCTAAAAAAGGATAAAGTTGTGTCCATGTGCACAGATCCTATAGAATAAGTATAATGACTGTTGAGACTGTGTTGCACATCATTAGTTGACATGTAAGTAACATACCATCGATCTCATTGTGAAACCACAAAGGCCCTTTATTGATGCATTACTGACCTTTTGCTCATCAGGAGAAGCTTGATTTCCCCCCTTTTATCTGTTCTTGTCTCCTCCTTGCAGATAAAGCTCCTCGCAATACAATCTATTGTTTTTGTAAAGTAAACAGTGAAAAAATGTAACTGAGGAGCTTTTTAACAGGAAGTTTAATACTGTCTGATTTGTTTATGCTGAGGACAAAAGATACAGGATGAAAACAAACAAAAAAAATGTTCACTCCTGTGTCTTCATCCTGTCGAGCAGCTGACATTAAAGCTTTTTTCCTGAAGAAAAGGACTGGTGTTAATATTATGTTATGAACAAACTTAAAGCAACAACTTAACAAAGAGCAACATCTCCATCTAGTGGTCATTTTGACTAACTACAAATTGTATGAAAAGAACAAAACCAACAAGGAATTGATCCGACTAACCAAAATAGCATGTGCATCCTGATTTATCTTAGTCAAAAAGCTCCATCACTGTACAAGAACTGTTCAGATTTCTTAAGTAAACTACATAACATGTTCCTTTATGTACAAGGAGACTGCCAGTGTAGTTTCAGTCTCCACAGACGCTCTTCTGCTGCTGGAAATGCTCACCAAAGCACAAACTGTGTTATTAATCCTCTGCTAAAAATAGTTCCCAACAAATGCACTCTTTAGTCCCACTTGAGTAACAACAGTGTCCAGTTTTAACAGGAGCCAATAGGAGCTGACTGGTGCGGGGCTAAGAGCCACCGACTGGCTGGGTAAATTAGTCCTTTTGGGGTTTGTGCTTGAAAAACTTTCGGTTTCACAGAATGTCGGAAATGGCAGAGTACCTGTGGAAAAAAGAATAGACAGACAAAGTAGAATTCAGCTGAAAAAATGTGATATGAATATGTTATTATGTTATCAAATGAGATTAGAGGATGGGCTGTTTTTTCCTGTTTACTGTCATTGTAAACTTCATATTGTTGATTTTGGACAGTTTGTGAGATAAAACAAGTAAGAAATGAAGTTGTAACATCAGAGCTTTTTGACTCTTGCTTGACTTTTTTTCTGAAATTTGATAAAAAAAATAATCTGCAGCCACACATGTATCCAGTGTAAATTAAAATGTTATTTGATCAATGCCCTACCAATATTACATGATTCTTTTTTTCCATCTACTTTTTTGAAAATACATTTTGATATCACTGAATTTGAGTCCTTTCTTAACACATAACAATCCAAAAGATTTGAAGAATGTTAATTCCTCTTTAATGAAATATATTTTAATTTCCAAACCTCAATAGCATGGCTCAAACAAGCAGGGACTTACATAAAATAGATCAATAAATCTATTTTAACCCAGACAGTCTCCTCTGGAAGAGCCAGAGTTTTCCATCCAGCTCCCACTGTAGTGAAGCCCACTCATAAGTTGTACTATGAGGCTGAGTCACACTCTCTCCCAGGCTTTTCTTGTATAGCAGAATTTCCCCGGCTGCCCATGAGTGGAGGTGTGTGTGTGTGTGTGTGTGTGTGTGTGTGTGTGTGTGGTACAGTTGTTTTTGTCATGAAGACAAAATGAAGGAGTCTCAGCCTGATCATGTAATGAATTCTGTGCTTCTGAAATGTGGACGTAATCCCATCTCTGTTCTCCTCCAGCCAGGAACAAACAGACCAAATGAAAAATGACTCATTCTTATATAATCTGCATATTATTGACTGTGTGTTCATTATGTTTTTTTTATAGTTTCATTCATACATTGTGTCCTTTAATGTGTTGCATTTGTACAAGCTTATTCAAGTCACTGAGCGAACTTGGTCCATAATTGAATTTAATGAATGTCAAATCAAACTGTTTTACATATTACATTTTAAAGTGACTTTTCTGAAGCGTTCTGTCATATTACACGAGTTTTCTCAGACTAAAAATATATAAAAAGGAAACTTTAATGGCATAAATTAACTCAGTAAACTGAGAGGTAACGTTACACTTCCTGCTTGCATCCTCTATTGATAGAGACTTCACCTCAGGGAACCAAATCATCCAGGATCTCCACATGCTGAGGTCAGAGTTGAGGGTCAGGGCCACTCAATTTCTTCCACACAAAACTGGGAAAACAATTTCTTATTGGTCTTAACATGTCATGGGTTTTCCCTCAAACTGTTGCCAAAAAGCTGTACAGGGCTGTCCACATACTTTTGGCCCCATAGTATTCATTTTCTCATCTATATCACACTTGTTTTAATGCCTTCTGAGGCCTCTTGAGGTGAAGTTTCATGTCTTCCTTGATTTTCTTTGTGCTGTCTTATCTTACAGTGCTGTGAAGCATCATGAATGCACCATCACACGCGCGTTATGAATCAGACATGTAGAGCACAGATGATTGAGAGGGAACGACTAACAGCGTGTGAATGATCTCACGTCGGTCCCTGAGAGGGGCCGCTTCGTTCCCATCAATCAGCTGCCTGCAATGCTTACCTGGAGGCAGAAAACAGTGAAGATAAAGCACGGCTACCTTCTAGAAAATTGCTGTAATTGAGTGATTAAGACCGCTGACGTCAAACAAAAGCCCGTTTTCTGCTGAATGAACGCTCGCTCGGCCTTCATTCACACACGTGGGTACGACTGTGACTCACCAGCGTCCTGGCCTTGGGCTTTGTGCTCGGCAGCTGTGTTTGCACCGCATCAGCTCCTGGTGAAAGACTGAGTGAGGATGGTGAGTCAAAAAGGCCTTTTTTTTTTTTTTTTTTGCACCTAGTGTAAAATCAACACAAATTGGATTATTAGATGAGTGGACCTGCCTTTGTCCTTTCTCGCGCTGGATGTCCTTTTGTGATGCCTCCACTTTTGCGTAAACAGTGCTTGGGCCATAATTATTGTAGGATCATCATTGTGATAATGAGGCTTGAAAATATTCAGGTTCATTTACTGCAACCCGATCGCCAGGAATTAATGTCGGCATTGTGTGTGTGTGTGTGTGTCAGAAAAACCACAGATATGATGAAACTTCCTGTGGTTAAGGTTTCATGTTTGGACTCAAAAATGGCTAGTTAGAGTTTGGAAAATTTATGTTTTGGCATAAAATACCTGTTTTCGTTGCTAAAAACATGGTTCAAAACTCTCACAGTGTCTCATTAAAAAAATCCCTGTTAGCTGCCAGAAATGCAGTTATTCAGTCCCTCCAGGATTTCGCGGGCGTTTTTCAAGATTGTTGCGGCCTAAAATGCCTGAAGTTGCGGCAGCTTTTCTAAAAAATTGCGATGTTTTAAGCTTATTTGTTGCGATGAAATTGCGGGAGACAGTGAAAATTGC
>JAPZDY010000013.1:4537437-4554175 GCA_029783645.1 Ctenochaetus hawaiiensis | reverse complement strand
TTCAAACCATAAACAAGGAAGTGAATTGGGTGACGTACGTGCATTATGTTTGCGCTGGGGACTGCTATGATTGGTGGAACTGACGGGAGGCTGGCCAAAATTGCGTAAAAGTCATGGTGATTGGACAAAATTGCAAGGTCGTGCAGAATTGGCGTGAATTGTTGCGATGGCAACATCGCGAATTCCTGGAGGGACTGGTTATTAATTTTCCCATTGCGCGTCTTAAAAACATCTGATTTAGGTCGCAACAAAACCATCTCTTTAAAAAACACCCAGCTGGTCACCATTAGAACAGCTAAAAACTTCCCTATCACCTTCTTAAAAACCCTGGTTTGGTTTGCCATGAAACCAGTGGAAAAATCTTACGAGTTCCCTGTAAAACACCTGATGTCATCAACAAACAGACTGAACATCCTCCAAAAGTCTCCTTTAAAATTTAATCAACAAACAGATATAGACTGGAGATGAAAGAGACCACAGGACAGATATTGTTTGAAACACACACAGAAACCCCCCACACAGATGTGCTTCGTTTTCACAGCTGGACTGTGCGTGTGTGTGAGAACATAGATCGTGTGACAAGAGCAAGAAAAGGCTTCTCCTAATTGGACGAGGTGTCATAAGGCTCCAGCGGGTAATTACAACAATGTGAGGAGAGAAACACAGCCTGGTAGGAATTATCACATGAAACTAAAACCTTTATCCAACAAGGGAACCTGAGTCTTTGCAGAACAATTAACAACCTCCTGTCACAATGGACACTGAGTTCAAATAATTATAATCAGATTATATGCTGAGATATAAGCCGTAACTCTGCAAGATCATACATCTCTGTTACTGGTGTTATTTGACCTGGATCGGCATTTGGCTCATAAATTTCTAATGAACCTCTTTTTGTAGATAGGAGCCCAGTGATTGATGACACCTCTGGTTTTAGTAACACTAATAACAACATCTTTTGTGAATTTTTTGAGGAGTTCATCACTAAAACGACTGTATGCATCAGTGTGAGCCAAAGCCATTACCCAAAGTTAGTCATTCAGTATCAGAGAGCAGCCAAAAGTGGCCTCATCCTGTCACCCGGGGAGATAAATTGCCTATTAACCTTTTGGGTTTATGATAATTTTGTGCAATCAATCACACTGTAAGAATGGCTGCCAAATAGAGGCGCATCTTATTTTAGAATAATAAAATGTTAGGGGCCCGGGGATGGAGGGAGGTGTCTGTGGATTTTTAGCAACCTGGGGAGGAGATTAACGAGAAAAAAAATCTTTTAGAATACATTATGGACAATTTATTGTCTGATTTATTTATTTTTTTGATGCATTACATTAAAATTTGACCCTTATTGGGCCAAAAATAAATAATGAATAAAATATTTTGTTTTATCTGAATTTTGTTCCTTGCAGTTGTGGTCAGTAACTCAAAACTCAGTCTATCAATGGGGAAGTTAGGGAGATTTTCACCCCTCGGTTTGAATGAAATCATGTCTTTTTTTGTTGTGTTTTGAGCCTCTTTTACAGAAGGAACGCAATGATTTTCAGAAAGAATCTTTTACAGCTCTTCAGTATGGAGCAAAGCGTGAACAATAATTTAGCTTTTCAAGCACTTTCTTGGATGTTTCCAGATGACATCAGCCCGTCAGTCCTCTGGAGATGCGTCAGTGGAGACGCTTAGGCCTGATTTACCTACATAACAGCAGCAGAGTGACGCCAGTTTCAAGGTTTTGATGAGCCGTGCTTCCAGTTGTTCATCTCTGCAGCAGATAAACAGGAATATTTTTGGACAAGGGCAAAGAATTACTCATCTGATGACCTATTCATTATATTATCATGCGTGCGTAAGTAATTGGACTGTGAGTGTGTACCTGGGTGCTGAATTGCAGGTGTTTAAATGTGTTAATGTGCGTGTTGTGGATTGTCTGCCAGCCCTCCAGCTGTGGGGGTGGTAGTGGTGGTGGAGGAGCGTAACAGAGGCTCTCTGTGAGTCATGGATGCTAACATCACCAGGGGCTCCTCTAATGATGGAGGCACCATTGAGGCTGGAAAAGCTGTGTGGGAGTCCAGACCGGAGTGTGGCCTCAGAGGATGGAGGAGCAGCACCTTGTGGGTGGCTTTCTGCCCACCGGCTGAGGTTTCCATCGAGCATCGCAGGAGGCTGTGCTTTCTCAAATCAGAAAAATTGAAACCAATTCTGGTTGTGCAAGAGGGATTACTTAAAGGGTCGGTTTGCTTCTATTCTTTATCAAATCTAAATAAGAAACCCACCGTGTTTGTTCCAGATATTTGAAACAGGAAGTGAGAGCTGAATAAAAACTTGTTGTAAAAAAGAAAACTCCATCGTCTCAGTGTATTGATGTCATTAGAAGCTGACAGGGAAAACAAAACCAGTTATTATGTTGTACAGGTGTGTGTGTTTCCACAGGTGTGCCTGTGTGTGTGTGTGTGTGTGTGTGTGTGTTCATGCACATCTCCTGCTGCGTACACCCCCACATGCCCACGACCTTCTTTTGTGAGTCACGAGTCCGCCACGACACACAAGATGTCCTCAACATCCTGAGCACCCCCTCCGCTCCTCCTCCCTCGCTACCCCCACCCCCCCCATCTTTCTCCTGACCGTCCCAGAATCTAAAAGACCGGTGAGTCAGCGCCGGAGCGTGCAGGCTTGTGCCAAGTGGTCAGCTTCCTCTCATCTCCTGTCCCTCCTCCTCCCCACCGCTGTCCATCTCTACCCACATGGCCTCCCTACAAAAGGCTGCTATTCATGCACTGATCACCGTCTGAGATTTAAAAATAAGTCCTGCCAGGCTGGAGGAGGATGCGTCCCGCTGTCCTGCAGAGACAACAAACAGCCAACTGTGACTCTCACATGGACCGTGAAAGATCAGGTGGACTTCAGCTTGCAGATGACTCTGGGTGTGTTTTTTTGGCGAAGTGACTCTTCTTAACTCTGTCTTTAGAACTTTCCTGTGATTTGAAAATGTCACTTCAGATTTTCTAAGCACCATGCTTGGCACAGATATTTTATATTAGACTCAAAATTACCATCAGGTCCTTGTAGCAATAGACTCGGTGGTTTAAAAAAGATTGAGTCTCTTGTGAGTCAGTGGTGGTTTTATGGGATATAAAAACCTGAATGTTTGTGTCTTACCTTGTAAGGGAGCTGGGTTTTGAGAGATCATGTGATAATTTGATCTCTCTTGTCAGGCATCCAGCTATTAATCTCTGTCCAAATCTAAATAGTTTGTACCAATCTGTGTCCTCGGCAGTGTGGTTTGGGTGTGACAACCAGCAGCTATCAAATAATATAGCATTTTGGCCTCATCCCCCCTGATATTCAGTTTATTTTCTGCTGTGTTTTGGGCCTTTTTCACATCAGGACACATCAATCTCTGGAAGAATCTTTATAAGCTGATCTTGTGACTGTCAGATTCAAGTAAAGTAAGTAAAACCTAACAATGTTATAACTTTAACATTGAATGACATTCAATATATAATAACTCTAGATTTAAAAAAAACTGTTGCAAATTGTTGCAGATGAACCTTAATACCAAAATAAAACAATGTTGCTGCAGGATTTAAGAGTACTTCAAAGAGTTCGGTATGTGTTCTTAAACATTGCTTTTTATAGCTCTGTTTTTGGTCTCCAGGGAATCTGTGCCTCTTTACCTGCTGAATGCATCACTTTGTTTACCAGCTGGTCTCAAAGTTTGTATGTCTGCTGAGCAAGACATGTAGTCAGGTTTTAGAGCTTTTTTTTGTTTCTGAAAACAGCTGCCTGCTGCGAACAACAACGATTCAAGAGCAGTGAAGTTGCCAGATAGGTAATAAGCTGAAACTCGCTAACAATAATGCCCAGCAAAGCTGCAGATATAGGCGACAATCCTCTGTAGAAGGACACCTTTCATTTTGTCATTTAATATATTGTACAAAATCTATTACAGACACATTAACTGTTGCATGTATTTTTATCACATGATGTAAACCGTTATCTCCCTGTAATGAATATCAAATGGAACGTCAATAACAATGTCTCGTCACAGGTTATTTCTCACAGCTAACTGTTTTCTTCTCTGACGATCCTCTGTTATAGTTCCCTGCAGCAGCCTGTATTGATCTTCTATTTATTAGAAAGGCTCTGAAAGTGCTCTTGTAAACAGGAATCAATGCTAATATGTTTGGTATATACAAAGCCTTCTTTGCAATGTTATCCTGCCGCATCACTGCCATATTCATTAAGACATATAAATACTTGTGATACTGTAGATGCTGTGTGTTAATATTGCTCATTATCCCAAATATATGAATTGGACTAAGTATAACTAGAGCATTGCTGATACAAATTTGCAGTTCTGATAATAAAGGCATTCAGTTTTTTCTGCAGGAGTCTGGATTCAACATTTTTATACCATCTTGTATGTCTCACTTCCTGCAGGGGATCCATTGATCTCTGTCCAAAAGACCACAACAAGCCATAAAAGCGTTTCAGGACAGTCGCCAAGATGCACATATCCGAGGGTGGTTATGATGCACAAGGCTTTTAAAGACCAGGGTTTCTCCAACAGCATGTCTACATGGAAAATAATAAAACAAACCTGAGAAAGAGATGATTACGAAGCACAAATGCGTCATGGGAGTGTCTCCTATCGGCTCCCCAGCAGGATTAGAAATGTTGTAGTAGGAAGAGGGTAGAATAGGGATTGAAAATTATCCTTGCCTCAAGGTTCTCAGCAGGCATATTTTCAGTTTGAAGTGCAAATTGTGGCACATTTTAAACTGCAGCGAACCTACACAAACACACTGAGCACGCACTTCATTTTCATATAAATATTTATTGCAGAGGAGGTATCTTTTATGTACATGCTATCACAATATAACACAATATAAATCTACCAAATATTCCCATATAATGATGCTATAAGCTTGTCATAGAGCAATAGTCATAACAAGCACATAATACAGTGGTTTAGGGACAGTATCACTCACTATACAACTTGTAACAGTCCATAAAAGATCTTTTTTTTTTTCTTTTTTGTTCTATCAAGGGCAGTGAAACATCGGTCCTATTTATTTTTTTGAATTCATGCAGAAGCCACAAGATTTACGACGTTACAGCATTGAATAGTAGTAGTAGCAATAGTAGTAGTTGTATTTGCCATTGGGTGACTTGGTTTGGTCACAAGAGAAGAGAAATCAGGTTTAAAATGGAAGCGGCTAGCCAACAGAACGCACCATGGTAAATATCAGACCGATGGACGAAGAGCTACAGGACACGGTATTTATGTTGAGATGGTACAAGAACGTAGGTCTCAATTTGCACACCCAAAGTTAACAGTTGAGGTTCAAACTTTCACTGATTCATCGATGATACGGCTAAAGTACAATGATAATCTCCAGAGAAACAGACAGTCAGACACTGGTTATGTATGCACAATTTAATACATTGACAGCTATGGACTGACTGAACTGAGGAAATGCTACAGCTAGCATACTATCTGAAATTGTGCAGAGTAGAATGACCGAACATGTGATGCATCTCATAGTATACTGGTGGGATATTGCATTGGTATAATTCTCTGTATAACTGTAATCATGTTTGCTTTGTGCTCCAACTATCTGTGATGTAGAAATGTCATGGGCCAAGTGAGGAAAAAGATTCAAATCAACATGAACAAACAAACAAAAAAAGTTCGTAACACTTAATATTACGGTACACAACTAGTCGCTTACTAGCATGCACAATAGTATCATATCAGTTCTGTATTAATCATTATAAAGCATTTATTAAGCCTTATTTTACAACTGCTTGGGCATTTTTTTTAAATTTTTTTTTTTTTTTGGGCTTTTTGGCCTTTATTTTAGAGGACAGTGTTGAAACGGGAGACAGAGAGAAGGGGGGTAGTGACATGCGGCAAAGGGTTGGAGCCGGAATCGAACTCGCGACCGCCGCGCGGAGGACTGAGCCTCGCGTACATGGGCCGCGCACGCTAACCACTGAGCTAAACGGCGGCCCAACTACTTGGGCATTTTATATTTCTGTTGTGAACTTAGACATTTTAATAATGTTTGACTCACCACGAGATCCAGCCTCAAGTGGACATCTGATGAACTGCAGTTTTTGGCACTTTTGCATTGGTGCTAGTCTCTTTAGCCCTGTTTGTTGCTGCTTGTTTTTTCCTAAATAACTGCTTATACGGATTGCTTAAAGATAGTAAGTATGAAAGTTGCTTTATATGAATTACAGTCTACATAACCTAACCCCAAACCTTATGAGCCTAATTACAACTATAAGACGTTAATAAATGCTTTATAATGACTAATCAAGAGCCATTATTCTATGTATATGAATGCTATCAAGCAGCTAGTTAATAGTGAATATGTGTACCTTAATAAAAAGTGTTATCAACTCTTGACATAAGGAAAAAAAATACAATTTTTGCTTGAGAATGTCATAATATATTGCTTGTTTTGGTCTTCTTTTTTTAACCAATGGGTTGATTTTTTTTGTTTCAGAGCCTTTATGACCTCAATCTAAAGTCATGATGATTTTCAAAATAATTATCATCAGACAATCCCATGTCTTAGATTAAAATAGCTTTCCTACAAGGACAAGAAAAGAGACTTGATTCAAAAATGCACAGCATATTTTTTCATCACCCAGGGCAGTAAAATCCAATGCGGCAGTGATTCCATAGACTACAGTCACTTTCAAACGAAAAGGCTTTTGAAATGTCGTTGTTGTCATACAAGGGATACCCTTGTATGATCCTGCTTCTGCAATGCACGTGATGGATGACGCCTAACATCTGGTTCATAAATATCATATATAGGTCCATCAAAGCATTACAATCAATCTGTGCATGCCGACAGTTCCCCTCAGATACCGTTCCTCAAGGAGCTCATAAAGCAAAAGGTGGTGACAAATCTCACACTGTAAGGCAAACACTCCACATTCAAAATATTTCATCCAAGTGCCCCCCAACTGGTCAGTGGCAGAGGTAATTTCTCAGAAGGTGGAGGCAGATAGAAGACATTGCATCTAAATCATGTTTATGGAACCTAGCTGTGCAATGTGTCGCCACGCTACGAATAAAATCCGATAAGATGAACTACAAATATTTGTCACTGGATTATTTTTTTTTTCAGTTGAGCTGTATCAAAGGAATTTAGCAGTGAACTGTATTTTGACTTTGTAAAATTCTCACTGACATGTACTGTTTTTTTTAAATTTTTGTTTCTATTTTTTTACCACGATCAGTAAAAGACTCCTACAGAGCTCAGATATTGAGGAATTTGACAGCAGTTATAGATAATTACAATCAGTGACAACGATCAGTGATACCATGTAATTCTCACAAGAGACCATAAAGTACTGTAGATGCTATATTGATACATATTTTTCCTCGTAACTGCAATTATTGTCAGGTTTTCAACAATTAAATATAAGAGAGTTAGTTCTTTTTTTCCCCTGTAATCCCATGATGGATAGTGCCTGATGAATATCTAAGCATTTTGATACAAAACACTAAACAAATCGAAAAAAAAAACCTTAAAAGGTTTAATCATATTTTGAATTGATAACCGTATTGCTAAGTCTAATTTTAAAATGATCAGTCAAAGTAATCAGTTGGGCCTTAGCCTACTTGCATTAAACTGGGAAGAACATGCATTACGCTACTTTCAGTACAGAAACACAAACTAACTGATGGCAATTTAATGCTTGTCCTTTAATATTTCCAAATATTAAAGTATGAGCAGCACTATACGCAAATCATATTATGTAATGTGGTAATAAAATGATATCAAAATATCAAAGGATTGCCCTGTTAATAAAAGTTTGAGTTTTGTTTTTATAGTAAAGATCATTGCTTGTATCACTTATGATGACACTGTACTCACTAAGGTATGTGCTTAAATTAGGAAAAACATCTGCAAACTATAATTGATGTATACAATGGACAGATTGGGTGCTAATTTGATTCAGTTTCTTTATATGTATGCCTATCTGACTGTCCAATTTGACTTTGTTGTAGTTATGTCGCCTTGTTTCCAGGTTTCAGGCTAAAACTGTAAATTAAATTGGTGACTTGCTCTAAGTTTTGGTCTTTTAGGCAAAATAAATGTAAAAACAGACAGCGCTGCCGGAACTTGGCCATGTGTGACTCAGAGGTTTGACTCTTCAGGTACGACATCACATTTGCACTTTAAATTCATGATATTGTGTCCACAGACACACATATACACACTTGGTGCAAGCCAACACAAAGACCCATGCTAAGTTCATTTACAAAGCTGGTGCAAGTTATTTCTGTTGTATCCTCCCAATGTTTTTTCTATCCCTACTTTTTCTACAGTATACATACACAATTGGTCATTTTGACACACATTCATGTTAGTGCTGCTCTCGTACAATCTCTACCACCCTGAATGAGCTTTTGGAAATATGAAAGCAGGAAAAGAGGAGCCTCTGGTATTAAAAAAAAACAACATCATACATTTTTCAACCTGTTAACTGCTAAAGTTAACAAATCAATAGGGTCCAATTATTCTCAATACCTGGCTGTGCATGCTGTTTATATAATTCACTGTCACAAGGTGCTGAAGAAGAAGCCACTAGCTTCACTTCAGACGACAAGACAATGCTAGTTAGTGAGGCACATACAGTACATCTCTGCAGACTTGGAAGCATTTTAATCTGCAGAAAACTACAATTAAATAGACCCAAACAAAAGCAAAACAAAGAAAAAAACAAATTCCTGTCTCAGTTTGGTCAGAAAGTAAAATCCTATGTGGCATTATGTCAAAATAAGAAAATGAAATGTACAATGAGAACAAAATCTGTCTTCAGTTGTTAAAGTTCCCACAAAATTGAAAGCAGAGTGCTATTGGATTTCCTATGTGTATGTGTTTCCTGCAAAAACAAAATGCAAATTAAGGACTACTGACTTACCTCTTCAGTAGCCAGAAGTGATGAATGTACATCATGTCCCTCCCTTCACCATGCAGCTAGTTGTCATATTAGCTAACCCTGCCCAAACAGTGAACGGGGCTAAGCTGCCCACCAGAGGCCAGTTTGATATCAGAGAAAGGCTGTTTTTTTCTCAGGTGGTTTTCTCACCAAAATTTTAAAATCTTACATGCCTTAAAAATACATACAAATCTATTTTTTTGTCATTGCTGGGCCAAACATTGGTGTATATGTGATGATCAGAGCAAGACGAGAAAAAAGAAAAGCTGAAAATAAGTTTCTATTTCATGGGAACTTTAATTTGTGGAGTTGGCTAAAGTGCTTTAGATTGATTTCCTTACTGAGTTCTTCCCTCTGTGCCAACATTTAGACACAAACTAAAAAAAAAACAACAACTTTGCCATCTTAAGACTAACACCTCTTTGCAAATGGTCCCTTATTCTTTGGATTTCACTTCTGCTGTTTTGTGTCTTAATTTTGTACATCTTCACCTCTACTGTCATAACCTAATTCATTAAGTGATTAATGTTAATGCACAAAAAGAAGAAGAACTGCTGACTGAATACAGAACATGATCAATTCAGATATTCAACATTGTTCGTGGACTAAAAAGGTTGATTCAAAAGTTGCATAATTAGTCTAAGATTTATCTTCAGGATTTTCCTGTAATAATCTGGAATGCTTTTTACGACTTTGTTTTTGTTTTTTTGTACATTTTACTTATTTTCAAAATAGGTAAAACAGGAACAAAACCTCGGAAAGGAAGGCAACTCGTGGAACTTGATCAACTTTTCTTACAAGTCACCGTACTAATAGTAAAAGGTAATATTTAACGATTTGAGAGTGAAAAAAAAGTGTACATCAATAACTATAGATTCAGTGGTCCATTAAGGTTGAGTGTCATGCCTTCTTGCTCGATGTGCTATCCTCAAAGTCCCAGGGACAAACATCTGCCTTTCTAGCAGCACTTATAGCCTCGCCTTTAGGATTTAGGTTGCTCTGTTTTACTACAGAAGCACTTTTGTCTGCACCTTTCTTTTCGGACGTATCCTCAAAATCCCATGGACACACTTCAGGTTTTGCTTTGGCTGCTCCGACATTTGCACTTCTTCTTTTCTCTACCAAGGGCACTTCCTGATGACTCTCTACGTCCCACGGACATACCTCAGCCATTTTTTGTTGGCCCGTGTATTTATCAGAAGATTTACTCATGTCCTTTGCTTTTATTCTGCTTTTCTCATCATCAGTGTCTTTTGATTTCTCTTTCTCAACTGTTCTTGTAAAAGGTGTGCCCTTCTTTTTTGAAGGGGATTCCTTGGTTTTGGATGCTCGAGAGGGACTGGGCGTCCTCTGTCCAGAGTTTGGAGATATTGCAGTGCTGTCATAGTCCCATGGACATACATCAGCTTTTGTAGGTGGTGGCTGGAGTGAGTCCCCTACTTTGGACAGGTCTGAAAGGTTACTTCTTCTTTTTCCATCCACAGGAGAGGTGCCCTTTCTCGGTTTTGCCATGTCTGGTGAATGAGCTACCTCTGTTGTTTTCTGCGCCTCTTCAAAATCCCACGGGCAAACATCTGCCCGATTTGTTTTGGAGCTCTCTGTGGTAGAATGAGGCTGGGTCTTGGCAGATTTGCTTGCTTGACTGTACATTTGTTGCTTCAGGCCTTCCCCTTGACTGCCCTGACTTTCACTTCCATCTTCCCATGGACATACCTCTGCTCGCACAGCGCCCGTCCTCTGAAGTTCCTTTGAATGCCTGCCACTGGATGGAGACTGATCAGAGGCTTTCTGCTTCTGCTGCTGGGATTTGCCTCCCTTAGTGCTGCCTCCATGAACCGTTGTGGTTTCCTTTGGCGCTATGGATACATGCTTTTGTACCTTGTTTTCGGATGGAGTTGGGAGGTCCTCCACTTCCCAGGGACACACCTCTGAAAGATCGTAGAGGTCCTTTCCCTTGACTGGATCAGAACAGATTGTAGGCTGGCTGCCACCCACTTGCTGTTTCATTATCCTGCCTTTTGCTGCACTTTGTTTGTACTCAACCGACTGGCTGATAATCATTTTGGGTTGGCATTCGTTTTCTGGCTCTGCGTCGGTCCTTGTGTCTTTGCTCTTTGGCTGACCCTTCTTATTGCTGTCCTCCGTGCCCTGGGTCTTTCCTGTCAAGCCTAAAGTCTTCTCTTTGGCACTGGCGATGACACTAAGGGACTTCTGGAGCATGGAGGCCCTTGGATGGATCGGTTTCTTGTCTGCAGTGAGGTTATGAGCACTGGCTGACTTGCAGACCAAAGGAACTGATTCTGTAGATTCACTGGGGGCATTTAAATTCTCACTGGACTTCTTTTTAACTAACTTCTTGCCTATAAGTGTGTCCAGGAGGGAGCCTTCAGCAGTGGCCACCTCCATCTTGTCTGTTGCTGAGCTGTTGGAGTCTTCACTCTGATCACGGACGTGGTCGTAGCTGCTGTGGGACTTCTTGAGGGAGAAAACCTTGTTCTTCAGCGTCTCCTCCTTTGCTGGCTTTACTGGGTGAGGTGGATCAAAGGGGTTTTTCTTCAACATGCAGATGCTGTTACGGCTGCTCCCGTGCTCTCCAGCCTCCTTGTCTTCACGACTGCATTGCCGGTGCACCGATTCTGGGATCTCAGTGATGCGCCTCATCAGTGAGCGACCCAGACCTTTCTTCGAGCTCCGCTTCTTCTGGAGGTGAGGGTTGTTTGCCAGCATCTTCTTCCTCTTGTAAATCTCCAACTGCGAGTAAAGTTTCTTCAGCTCCTCCTACACAAAGGATAGACACAAAGTCATCAGCTGTCTGTTTAGAACAAATAATTTTACTTTACTCGGCTTAAAAAATGCCTGTTCTAACATCAAGACGTTTACAAAAAAGCAGACATTCTACTGCACAGAGAACATGCAGTACAGATTCATGACACGTGACTACAACGGTTATTAAATGATGCACTACGGAGTATCACATGCGTGCTAAAAAAGCAAAGAGAGGACAGTCTTGGACAGCATTAAATAAGGAAACGAGTGTGTTTTAATGTTAGGTCTGAAACAGCCTCTAAGCTCATGTCTTAAATTCATTGTGTTTCCGTCTCTGTTGGTCAAAATGAATGCTCTTAGGTAGCAGGTTGTCATTATAAGATCACTCTGGTAAATAGGCTTGACCAAATGTTTTGGTAGAGAGACTTCTTCAGCTCTAACAGACAAACAGAAATCTCTGCTCACGTTGGTACGTTTTTCCCAAAGACTGTCGCAAGACCTTACGCCACAGCCATTAACAGAACTGAGATGCCCCATTTCTTCAGGTGTCTGCAATAAAGAACTGCCACGCTCAGGATTTTTGGAGGAATCAAAAGACCAGGTTAATACAATGTTAAATGAAAGATTAAAGGAAAACACGGCTTACCCTGATGTCCTCAGGATCCAGACTGTGTTCGCTCCACGCTGATGTAATGCTGCTGTTGAGATACGACCCAGAGCGACCCATGTCCAGCTCATCCTCGTAGGCCTCAGAGGCTATATCATCTCTCATGTGGGTGCCGGCAAACAGGAACTGGTGGAGTGGCACAAAAAGAATGATTGCTTGTTTGACTGTTTCAAATAATCTTATACATGGGGTTACAGTAGTGAAGCTATTCAAATCTGACTACACAGCATAGTGTTGCTGCCAGCGACTTTTGTCCCAGTGTTGATGCAAATTAAATAACAATAGTCCTTATATTTTATAAATTTTAAACTGTCAACAGAGCTAATGGAAAACTGACTGCCCCAGCCTGTCAGCTGTTCCACCCACCACCCACGGAAACATAAAAATGTGCTATAAATATTTAGCTTAAAAGTTATTTGTCAAAACAGCTTGACTCTAGTTCTTAACAAAGGTTAGTCAAACAGGAGTAAATAATGCATTTGTTCTGAACTATTTTCAGCGATGCATTAATACACATTTGGTGCTCTGGTGAGTATTTAGAGCAGCAGGATGGTTTTTTTTGTAGGATTATTTTAAAAAATAAACTACTTTTCATGAAAGAAACATCTTGAATGGCATATCACCCTAAGACTGCTCTCTGATGTGTTTTTACATTTTAGTTTTTTGACAGCAGTAAAGATTTATAGAGGAATAAAAATCTATTAAATATCAAATTAAATAAAATGTACAAATGCAGCTATATGATTTTTTAAATTATTTTTCATTATTTTTTAAGTTAATTAATGCAAAATATGAGTTGTGTAGCTTACCTTAGGTATGAGTAGGAGACCTAATGTAACTGTTATAGTTAAATGGGTGTGGGTGAAGAACAGCAGCAGCATCCAGTCAGGATGGAGCTCAGAAGCAAGAGTAAACCTGACAGGATGTGAAGAAAAAACAAAGAATAAGATGTGAAAAGAAAAAAAAGAGAAAAATTAAATAAAGATTCATAAATACAGGAGTGGGGATATCCAGATGTTCAGCAAACATTTATCAAGTATTGTAACAGGCTGCAGGATTAATTGCTGTTGACACATCACAGTATGTATAGTAATAATGCAACCTCACCCTGTTTATTGACAAAGTATTTTTGCAAGTACAAGAGTTTTATAAATAAAACCCATCCCAACATCTTAGAATAGCTAAAATTACATACAGTAAATGCATTGAGATATGACTAAATTAAGCTGTGATGTTCACACACGTTGCTCTGTCGGCAGTAAACCTCTTAGACACAGATGAAGTCCACAGAGACAGAGACCAGCAGACTTAATGTGCTTTCAGCCAAAGTAGATTTATACACTGTCTGTCCAGGCGTCAATTCCACTGCCTCATATTATGTTCCACTTGGGTGATCCTTTTGCCAGCAAGGACGCAATATTTTCCTCATTCTTTCAATTGGATTCACAAAAAAAAAAAAAAATGAGGAGTGACCTTGATCTGGTCACAAGATTCAGCCTATTTATACATCAGACAGTAATACACTAGGCTGACTGTGGCGCAGCAGTTGGTGAACAATGAAATAATTACTGGCAGAAACAATAGCGGTGCGAAGAGCAGCTCCAGCCTTTCATTTTTAAAAGAACTAACAGGCTTTCAGCACAGTGAAACCTCATGTGCACTAAGGATATGAAGGTATGTCCTGTCAGATGCTAATGTAGCCACTAGAGAAGCTCTATCCAAGCAAATGTCATCTAGCAGCCTCATTATGCTGGTGAAGTTAGCAAATGGCTAATTAATGAACAGTTACTGTGGTAATAGCTCAGAGGCATGAATGAAGGCAAAGGCCCAGCATATGAAATGTCCCAATGCTTTGAAGTCCTCCCTCATTCATGTTTTGTGAGCAGTTTCTGTGCAGATGAGGATTTAATAACCTTGGCATGCTGTCTCCTCTCAGCCTGCAGCGTCTCACTGAAACACTCGCCATCGCTCACGCCTCGACCTCCAGCAATTACGTTCCCTTCATTTTTTCTCTCAGCTTCAGATTCACACCTGGACCTGGCTTAAACCTGATGACTATCACAGCGTAGAAGGAAGACTGAGCTTTAACTGGTCACAGAGGGATCGAATAGCAGGTTCTGTGCGTAACACAAATGGATGCCAGATGCCTCTAACAAGCCCCAACTGTACACCATGTTCTCTGACGACAGCCGGTAAGGATAACTAACCACACCGAGCAACTTTCCAATTTATTAGGGGTCTCATCTGACCATTTTCTGCAGAGAAAAGCCTCACAACAAGGCTGAAGAGGCAGATAAAAGGAGTTTGGATAGAAAAAACAAAGTGCCACATGTTCAAATATTATCAAAAAACGTAAAAATCTCAGATTTCTTCCAAGAAAACATCAGGCTATACGTCGATGATACAGCATTTAATGGTGATGAGTGTTAATTTATAACTGGAATATGGCTGCCAATAATTCAAGCTATTTATGCTGTCTTGAAAAAAGCATAAATCATTTTGACATGGTTCATTAGCAAATAATGTGATGGAGCTGAGCTCTCAATTAGAGGGACTCCAGCTAGGATTGTCTAGTGGTGTCAGCCGAAACGTCTCATTTATAACCTGCATGGTGCAGCTTTTTGACATGTACACCGGAGGGAGAGGGACAATTTCCCTTCAATACAAAACATCTCCCAGATGAACACACCCTCGTGAGGTCGTCTATGCTTGATGGAAATGAGACAATCTACCGGAGGACATACATGTCAAAATGACAACGGCAGAGATCAAATCAAAGACTGCGATATTAGATATGGAGCTGGCACATGAGGGACATGTAAGTGACAGCATCCGTGTTTTGATTAAGACATTTTTGTGGGAATTATATTTGTCTTAGCGTCCTTGGAGGTGTGGAGGTTTGGGGGTTGCCATCTAAAAAAATTAAATAGTGTCAGTAATCTATTACAGATTTGCATTTGATTGTCTCAGTTTTAAGGGTCAGTTCATGCAAACACATGTTCTGTTCCTTCCTCGACGAGTAAAGAATTCATCTACAATCAACAAAACACACTCACGGTCAACTTATTACACTCTGCTTTTTTGCACCCACAGTCTTATTTGGTAACTAGTCACTTCTGTTTTGCTAATCTTAACCAACCAATGAGGCAAGGGCTGGGGTTTGGGATTTAGGGTGGCCACCATGGATCAAAAGTTATACAGTTTGATTTAGGCAAAAATAGTCTATTAGTCCATTTAGTTTCTAAGTTTAAAATCACATTTTAATCTCATACTTTTTTATCAGTGTTTTCAAGCTACTGTCATAGTAAAAAAAAAGGAATGGTATGTGGCTGATATCATAATAAAATATTCTGTTAAAGGTTAGACAACACGTCTATGGCAGCTGGATGCTGGATTGAGGTACTGACACAAATTTTCTTTTAAATCTTAAATCTTGATTTTTCAATGCTGTTGCATTTTGAAAACAACAAAATTCAGAGAGGATACCTTGAAATGAGACAAAAACTAAAGATACCGTCATTGATCTGGTTAACACTTTAACTTGTGAGTCATTTAAGTTGTTATATACCAACAAATGAATCCAGATCACAGGTGGGAGGAGTTATTACCTGATGACATGGAATATCGCTGACAGGACGAGTTCGTTGTGAACAGCGATGGCCATGTAGCGAGGCTCGTGGAACGCCGACGGCACCGTCCTCACAGCGTAACACAGGTAGACCGCCCACAGCAGGAAGAGGAACTCGGCTATAAAGCATTGAGAAAGAAGTGGTGAACAGGATGAACAAGCCAAGAAATAATAATGTCTGTGCAGTGCAAAAGGGTTCACAGGCCAAACAGGGTCCAAGCCACTTCACAGTTCAGCGCTCTCATGCTGGTGCAAACTGTTGTACAACACATGTACACAGCAAAATGCCTCGTCCACCACGAGCTGTCAAAGCCATTTGTAGCAGCTGTGGTTGTATTCTCCTGACAGTAAATGAATCCCCCAGCACTTCCATGGCAACTACATAATGTCACTAGGTAGCCAAGTCCACAATTTTGTCCATGAAAACTATTATTTTCACATCTATTGTGCCGTCTGTTTGAACTGTCGGGCTGTCAGGTGAATCACAACAGCAGCGACTGTGAGCATCAGATGCATTTGGCTCCACATATAAGTGTTACTAGGGTTGTATGAGGGCACATGAAGGTCAAAATGTCTAAAATTAATGAAACAAGAGCTCTTGTTCATTGGTTTGTGATTTTTTTAGATGGATTGCACCAAAATGCATCCAGGTAATCCCAAGTCAATCCAAGAAACTACCAGTTTATGACATGATCACTGCAAAAAAAGTA
>JAPZDY010000013.1:4480965-4500896 GCA_029783645.1 Ctenochaetus hawaiiensis | reverse complement strand
GGCTGGCTGGCTGGCTGACTGGCTGGCTGGCTGGCTGGAACGACTGCATTTTGTCAAATTCAATTGCTGAAATGGTGGTGCTTAAAACGCTGCTAAGGAGCAGAAGAACAACAGTGGATGTGCGATGAAAGGAATTCATAGATGTTGGATAAATCCTGTCAGAGTTGTGCATGCAAAACAGAATGTGGCCTTTACATGTAAGTGAAAAGACTGCGAATGGTGTAAAGAGTCGGGGTAGATTGGCATTGTGAATACGTCAGTGAAACACTGAAGTAAAGAAACTGTTCCAACACCAGCTAACTGAATGGCTTAGTTCCCAGTAAAATAAAGAGTCCAAACGAGGATCTATAGCAGCCTGAAACAACTGTCTTCTTTATTTAAAGACCCCAAAGAACCCCATTAAACTGCAAAGTTCTTCACATGCAGAGGAAACACCTGAATTAGAAAAATAAAAACAGTAATAAAACAAAATGAGTTCATGTTTGCATCCATCCCACTGTCAATCCAGTAAACTGCACAAACCAGAACCGACTTTAAACTGCAATTTCAATGTCATAATGTGCAATTTTAGTTTTTAGCAATGTGCAATACCAAAGTGCACTTGTGTGAATATTTTTTAACTTTAACTGTTGAGTGTGTTTCTTATTATACTGTTACGTTGCTTTTATTGCTATTTTCTCTTGTCGATATTTGCTTTTTTTGTACTTGTTTTTAACTACATGTTACTGTGCTCTTTTCTATAATTCTTTATGGATGCTTCTCCGTTCTTTTATATCCCTTTAATCTTGAAATGATGCAATTTTCCCCATTATGGGACAAATAAAGGATCATCTTGTCTTATCTTTATCTAAACACTTCCCAAGACTTAAACACAATGCAGACATGCTGTCTTTTCATCGCTGGAGACACATCAGCCTCCCACACAGCTCTGATTTAACCTGGTCATGCACTTTAGATCCAGGATGGCAGGTTGTTAGATGGCTCGCTGTAATTCCTATCTGCACAAGACTATTATTATGTGGGGGGGATCTTCCTAATTTATGTATTACAGGACAAACTCTGCACCTTCACGAGAAATAACAGGGTGGTGTAATTCACTTCTCCTCCATACATTCCTGCGTCTATCCGTCTTCTTGTGTTGTTCGCCTTGCAGATTGGATGATAATGAGCTGTCCTTCATGTTTAAGCCAGCGTGCGAGACGAGACACATCTCACATCATGTCATAAACACAACAGCTTTCATCATTCAGCTGTAAGCAAGAGTACTCGTAACACACTGCCGCGCTGTAAGCACAAAGAGAATTTGCAAACCCAGCTAAAATCTATAACAGCAACAATGTTTTTCTCCCCTTGTAGCCACCCTAAACACACACACGCAAACACTATGTCAAATGTCTCTGGCATTGACTGTCCACGGAGAGGTGGAAGTACTCAGACAAAGAGAGTGATTAATTATTCAAAGAGGCTCAATGCAATCCATTACATCACATGCATTATGAAGCAGTCTGATCTACAGCATCTCCTCAAAATCTATCGCTCCTCACGACGAGACCGAACTGGCAGTGGCCGGAGGGCTAGCTGCTAGCTGGACAGGAGCAACTGTGTGGTAAAAAATAAAGGTTAACATGGAAGCAGGCAGAGTTTTAATGACTTAATTAGAAAATATCAGCAGATCATTCACTCAGCTGGCGTATAGTATGGAATTATTGGTTGCTAAGCTAACTGTTGGCATAAGCTTAAAAGCTTGATTTACTTCTTCTGTTTACACTGATTAATATATCCTTAGGGAAAGCAATCAAACTGGCTATAATTAATACTTTTGTAAAAGCAATGAAACGTGATTACTGGTATTTGAGAGAAGGTCGCCCATACAACCGTCTTTACCGCTGAAGCAAAGACTTCAAGAAAAGCCACATCAGACCAGAAGCATGACCCAAAGCATGATGGTGGTTTTCTTTGATATTTGCAGGGTTGTGTACTGTAAATTTGTCCCCAAGTGTTTGACAGTTAAGGCAGAGTACGACTGTGATGATCTGAGGCGTCTGAGGAAGAACAGTCAGCGCATAAGATCTAAACTGTGACACGATGGCGACTGGATTCTCAACCTTGTCAACGTTCCTGCTCAAGTAGCCTGCAACAACACAAATGTTGCTTCCCGATCTCCCTGGATTTGACTTTATGCAACTTTTTTATACATACAAACTTTTCTTTTAACCCCAGCAGTCACAAAAACATGTGTAACTCAGGAATCGATGATGATCAAGCGATATAACTCTGATTATTTGAGTTTTTGCTTGAACTTGACACACACACGTCACTGTCTCTCCATTTATGTGCAACAGGAACAGACTTGGAAGTTCTCGATGGCTTCACGTCCATGTAAGAGGCCAAAAATGGTTATTTGACATTGATTCGCCTGTTAATAGCTGACATTTATTCTAGCTAGCATTATTAAAAATAAAAATGAATGAAAGTCCTCCAACTCAAAATGGAGGATGTGGATATTTGACTTGCTCTTAAAAATAGCCGAGTGCTGAGAGTTTTTATCATCCTGTCCAAGAGCTCTGCCCACATGTTCTGAGGCCTTGAGACAGGCTATTTTTCATCAGTATGAAAATGTCCAGGGCTGCTTTCTCCTCCGCCAATGTTGAACATGTTCCCAACTCTCCACCTCCGTCCTCACCATGTTAATATTAAAAAATATATATAGTTATCGACCCTGTGAAAATACACTTACTTGGAACCAAACGCACTGAATCTCTGTTAGACGCCTGACAGTCATCCGGTTGAGCGGTGAAACTCTAAATAAAATGAGCCTTGATGCAGTCGGGTTCATCTGTCCACATGTTTCACACAAAACTGAACATATCATACTTCATTACAACTTAACCTTGATGGAGGTGATGGAGAAGGATGAAGGAGGTGCAGGTGCATCCAACAACAACGCGTCAGGTGTGACCAAAACATTTTACCGCAACACTGAGACACCGAAGGATAAATTTATAAGGATAAATATCAAGTGATTCTCTGCACAGTAACAGCTGTAAGTACTGTATTGTATGTTATGTATAGCAGTAAACAGATTAGTGGAAACTCAGAAAAGCAAACAAAGAACAAACTGCAACTGTTTTTTGATTATGCACATAATTTTATAACAGAGCCTGAAGTGTTTAGTTAAGTGGCGGTGGGTTGCAACAGTGTCATTAAAAAAGAATCAGTTTACCATCCATTCATCAGCAGACGTACAGATTTAGTGCTTTTCCATTAGAGCCTCGTGGAGATGGGACCGAATGCATATACTCCACAGTTCAGTTTTCAATAGAGAATCAATCATCTGGCTTATCCGCATGTTCGGCGCACTCACCTCCATCGTGGTCGTATTGCATCGATGGGTTCCTGCAAACCAGCCGTCAGCGGAGCACTGGTCGATATCAACATCCTGTAGATTAACGTCAACGCGCACCACGCCCCTGCAAGACAGGAGGACACCATCAACAGCTGCTGAAGAATTAAGACTGTCACTGCAAAGTCAGGGATGCTGGTAGTTACAGAGTTCAAGCTGAAAGATTAGAATAATAATTAAATTATTAATCATGAATAAATGCATGATTGGATGGCAAAACTGTGGTAGAAAGCAGCAGTGGACAAATGGATCCCTAATATAATGATACTATTGATACAAAGTCTTTTTAAGTGATGACACTGATCTCACTTAAAACAGCATAAAACTAATAACAAGTGAAGATCTGGTGGGACACACTGACCTAGAATTTTAAGCCAAATGAAATAAAAAAAAAATTAATGTGTAGCAAAAATAGAAATCCGTTCCTGGAGCATTATTTTATTAAATATCTATTACAAATTAGCTTCCATAATGACTTAGAAATTAAAGAATTAAGATACTCCTTATACATTTAAACCTTGCCTAAGAATTAATACATTTCTGATGCTTCCTCACGATCAAAGTAATCAATCAATGATATTTGTCCACTGAATACAAAGAAAAGAGAAACTGCTCATGGTTATTTAGGGGACAAAAATAAAAAAACAAAAAATACAAAATTGCTGACCAACTGTAAAAAAAAAACAAAACAAGACTGCACAACTAATGGGCTTTTTGGGAAACATAATTTTGCCTCGTCTTAATCTCTTCTGTTCCTGCTCAGCTGAAACTCAGCCTGACAGAGAGACAATAGACTGCAGATGGATCACTTAACACAAGCAAACCCTCATAACAGCAGTTCAGAAAGGCAGCAGCGTTTGCTTCATTTTGGCCAGCGGAGCCAGGCAAGAACTTCTGACATGGCTGATGAGGATTTATACTCATTTAGCCGCCGGAAGATCTATGAAGGGAGGGTCAACATTTCTGATTTTGAAGGTCAATCTCTCTGATTCTGTCCACTTTTTCACCTGAGTGGCATGTGTCTCTTCGCCCTGACAGCTGCAGCACAGATATGCATAATAATGCATAAGTGCATGTGCAAGAAAAACATGATATTTATTTATTATTTTGTGTGTTAAATAGAAAACAACACATTTCAGACTTGTACAGCTCAACAAGAACCCCTGAGCTGTCTCTCTGTGACCTCAGCCCACATGCAGGCTTTCCCTCCTGGCAGATGTAACAGATAGCACGCAGCTAAAGGCTAAAAGGCTAAAGTGTTGTTAGAAAATCCATGCTAACTTTGAATTCGTGAGAAATTTGCTAGAGAGCCACATCTTATGAGTGTCATGTCACCCTGATGATGTGCATAAATGACAAAAAGGCATTTTTCAGATAAATTTTCCAGCATGATTCTAACCAAACCAACAAATGAATCGATGCTGCTAAATCTGTTAAGTCAGGCAAAACCTACAGCTGCTTTATTGACAATAAATCAGCAACTGACTTTGCGATAACCTTTTACTGCTGTGACGCTTGTTTGAGCACTGACATTCACATGGGTTTTAATTTGTTACAAGATCAACAGATAGCGAAGACAAAAGCAGAGAATTTGTGCCTTAAAAGCAAAAAACCTGAACATCTCCTCTGTTTAAGGGTTTGATTTTTCCATTCAGAGGAAGTTTGCAAGTGTCTGCCAGTGATAATTGGCTCATAAGGCTTAAATTAGAATGCTATGATTTGTATTATTAATGCCACCGGTGCTTTGTTACAGAGCCGGTGGACTCAGTAGGATGTTAATGGAGAACATTATCACTTGATTTTAAAGTTCTTGAATGGCAAGTCCTCTGTACACCTTATTTTTCTCCTTTTTGCAGTTTTAACTAACAAATTATGTAACTGAATTGCCTTATTGTGCTGTTCAGAGCCTGTTTGTGAATGAAACAAGCCTCTGTTGCTGCTATCACACCTGCAATAACCCCTTTTTGCCATAGGTGCAGAACAACATGGGGATCTTTAAGAATCTTATGTTAAATTTAAGATTACATAGCCAAAATAACTGAAAATAAGAGTACAACTAGCGTAAACACTTCACTTACAGTAACTGACACTGGATCAGTTCATGTAATGAGTTTATAGATTGAATCCAGACTATTCCACCTATGAGTTAGCACATGTAAATGGATTATAGCATTTTACATGGCAGGTATGAGAGAACAGAGACGACTGGAGTCTGTGCTGATATTAGCTGGGACACGGAGGCATGTAAACACATTGTTTATCCACAGCTCAGTTTTGAGGAACCAGAAACTGTGGTTTCCATAGTTACGCTTCAGTCAAACCATGTCCTGTGGTAACTTAACAAAACAACACACAAAACAGAAAGCGGCAGAAGATGATGTCAGTGTTGCTTTATCACTTTTTTGGGGTAAAAAAAAAAAAAAAGAGGCTCCAGTTTTTTACGTGATTAAAGAAGAGATGGCCGGATGTAGTGAAAACTCACTCTTGATCTATATTTAGCCTTCATAACAGCAGACAGTTTTACATGTAATAGCAGAAAAAGCCCTTTTAACTATTGACAACATAGCAATAAAAACATCTGCATGTCTATTAATATTCACCATTTATCATAAAAGGCAATCACTGCTACCAGTCAAAGCCGTTATTCTCTCTGTCCATTTAGCTTTGCTTTCTTAGGCGTCTGCAAACACACACACACACACACACACACACACAGGAATACTGCTGGTGTGGCATGTTCTCCAGGTGCACAGGAGCTGGTTCACTACATCCAGCTCCCAGTGGGCCACGAGCGCTTGCAACGCTCTCCCTGCCTGTATGAGTGCTTTTGTTATTAATAACTGCTGCTTCGGTCCTGCCTTGGGGCAAACTGACCTCGCTGTTTTCCGCTGCGCTGCCGGTTGTTTTGATGAGAAATTACCTACGTTTCGACTCTCAGTTATGTAATAAGGGTAAGGAAAGAGTCACGGTGAAACTTAAAGCACAAGAAGCGCAGCGCCGGACCATTCGTTTCCACGTGTAGGATTCATCAAAATGTCTGTTTCACTGGCAGGTGAAGTATTAACATTTGCTCGGGTTTTCTTGCTTGTGAAACTGGGAGTCTATTCAAAGACAAAAAGCTTGTTTTCTCCCTTTTTTTTTATTCCCCAGAACCACCTCCTTTTTTTTTCTTTTGCAACCGACTCTCCAGGCAATCTGAAGCATCTGAGCCAAAGTGTACATATGGCGTATAAAATAGTTTATTGAAAAAAAAAAGGAAAAGAAAGAAAAAAAAATAGCACTTGTTCTGGGTCTGATGGCAACTGAGAATGTGTGCAGCACAAAGACTGGGTCATAATTTGAGAGTGGCATGGGCAGAAGCATCATGGTGGCTATCAAGGCCCTCAGGCATAAAGACTGGATTATCACAGAGAGCAGGAGATAGTGGAGCCCCCGGAAACAGAGCGCTCTCGCCTTTTATCCTCTATTCTTTGTGGGTCTAAAGGCCAGGCCAGCAAAGAGAGGAGCATCCCACCAGAAAGGGCTCTGGTATTTCTGACAGACCAGTCAGACTGTGCTAATGTTAGCCTCAGCATTATGGAGTTGAATGTAGATTTATCTGGGTAATTGCTCACAGGGAACAAAAGGATATTCACCCAAACATTCTTGCAATGAAGGCCCACTTATAGTTTTGTCATTCTTTGATGCATTCGTAAATGAATACAGAATGTCAGACCCGTGTGCTTTGAGCTGTAGGTCTCTATCAAGGCCCACAAAGTGGTCTTCTTTGATTGATTTGCTTATTTAGCTGCTCGGTTCAGAACAGGAGGCTGCAAGTCTGTCTCTCAAGTAAGAAGAAATGCAAAAAGAGATTCATATAAATCAACTGCTCTGGCAGAAGGAAGTGGTAAAACAATTAAGACTAACACCAGACCAACCATTACATAAGAATTTATCGTATTAACTGCGGTTATTAGCTATCTCTAAGTGGACGCTGCAGTGCGATAAGATGAAGCTGATAAGAGCAGTGTAGCATTGTGCGTCAGTTTTAGTGCTTTTTTTAAATGCAACTAAAAAAAAATGTTACTCAGTCAACACACTTTGCAATCTTGTACACAAAAGGGTGCAAGGGAAAGGTTTTATTAGGTGCATTTAGGAGGTTTTCTTGTTTGTCTGTTTGTTTTCGTTTTGTTTCGTTTCACTGTTTTGCACTGAGTTTTGCACAAGATTCAAATTTGAACTAGCTGAGGCAGCTGGTCGTGGCAAAAAAAGGTTGATACATGTTTTAATATCAGAAAAGTTGTCTTATTTACATTCAGATATTATCTGGTCTTCAATGTGAGGATGCGACTCCTGAGTGCAGTCAGTCGAGTTTAGCTTAGCCTAGCTAGCATAGCTGTTCATGTATGGTATGTTCGTTTCTCTACAAGAGTAAGAGGCCCGCGCCTTGATATCAGATGCAGATAAACCGAGATTAATGTCAAGCATAGGTGAACGTGAAAGACTGATACAAGCTTAAACATTATCCTCTAGCTTATCCATGGAGGCAGAAGGCTGGCACGCCCAGATGAACTTGCATGCACACGTCTCCTGTTCCAGTGTCTTAACAAGCACATGTTGCTGTCCTTTCAGAAGGGCAAGGTTCATGCATTATGTCATGGAAAAAATCACAATGCAAGAAGTGTGCAGTCCTCCCAAGGAAAATGTCTTTTATGTGATGGAAATGCATTAGGCCGACAGGACGAGCAGAAGCTAATGTGAGTGTAGCCACTGGGCAAGACGCTGCTTTGTCTACCAGCGTTTCAATGCAGCCTGGGTCACTTTATTGAGTTCTGTCACTGGTCATCAAAAAAGACACAATGCCTGTGGCAAAGTGTCTGTCAGAGAAAGCAAATAGAGACATCTTTCTCTTTTTTCTCCTTTTTTCTTTTTTTAAGGAGAGCTGGCACTTCTGAACTCCTGACAGTCTTGTCATTAAAGGCCATCCTCTGAAGACGAGAACGCAAAGTTGCAAGATCGGTCAATAATTTGAGCTGCTGACAAAGGAAATGTGACAGCTGCAGGGAGGAGAATATTAACTGATTGGTAGTCTGACTGTAGTTAATGACAAGTTACAACTGAATTAAACAGTTCTTGTATTATTTTAACAAACAGCACTCTGTCCTTGGTATTTCCAACCTTATCATCCTATAAAATCCATAAAAACCGAAAAGAAAATAGTCTTGCAATTCATGCAATATTCAGCTATCCAGCATTATTCTGAAACAGGGTTTACTTGCACTTTGCATAATGAAAATATGCATTAAAATTCTCCCTCCTCTATATATTTTGCCCATGAATCAAAAATCATACAGTGGGGCTTTGCTGACAGCTGCAGGATAAGATAGGACACAATGAAATGTTGCAGTCGCTCTGTGTAATTATTCAAATGAGATACACTAAACAAACAAGAGGGATATCTGCATGATATTCAGTTACGGCACCTTTTGTTTGTTTCATATTAAATGTGCCAAAGCTGCAAAATAATGCCTAGCTTGTCTTTTCCCTTATGTGTTTGTTCTCCTTTATACATGTAAAATGCTTACTATGAGTACTATGAGACATTTGTATACATCACGAAAGAAGTATGTAATATTTTGCACATTGAGGGTCAATCACAATTTTTCTGTGTTGTATAAAAACACCAGATTACTAAAGGATAAACTAACACTATTACAGATTTAAAATCCTTTGAGAGGCAACCAAATTACATCTCTATAATAGCATCAGAACCACTGAGAGTATTACCATCATTAGCAGCATTATTAAGATTATAATATCAGTTTACAGCGAGCCAGAGAGGCTGGTTGTTGGATTTTCTGTTGACATTTACTGGCTGAAGGCATCGTATTGACAGGCCACCTCACTGAGCAGTGGAGTCCCAGTGACGTCAGCGCAGAGAGATGGAGCACCTCAGGGATCTTTAACCCCTGCCTGCTTCAGGTCGCACTCAGTGGAAAAATCTGCAGCGCCGAACTCATTTCAGGTGCATTTTTTATTTTCAACACGTTTATCAGGTGAGAAAGCTTCCTGCTTTGCAACGCCCATCTCTGATTCTCCACTCCTTTTCCACTTGGATGCATTTTTTTTTTCCTGCTGCTCTCTTTCATCTCAGTTTACCATCATATATTATCATGCTTAGCCCCGGGAATTGTGGGGTTTCCATCCTATTTGTTCCTGGATGGTGTCCATCTAGGCAGATGCTGCTGGCTTCTCCTGGAGCTCCAGGCCTCCCACTCTGTTAGCCGCCTGCTCGTCCCACAGCAGTCAGGCTGTCCAGACTTTAGCTGCTTGTACAGCAAAATGGGGCGCTAAGCCAAGCGTAAATAAAGACGATTCTGCCATCTAATTAGAACCTGTTTCGCCTTTGGAGAAATAACCTGAAAAAAAGTATATATTTTGTTGAACTCTTTAGATCTTTGCAATTACTACGCCTTATCGTAGGGCTGTTGCTGTTTGAGCTTCAGGCAATTAAGGTCTGTGTTACAAAAGGTGAGTGTGAAGTATAGTGTGTGTTCACCTAACACACACACACCACTTCCTGTCTCTTCTTTCCTGCCTTCTTCTTCTTTTGTGTGTATCGCTGTGTGTTGTTTTGTTTTTTTTTTGCATTTGTTACAAGTCTATGTCTGAGTGATCTGCCAATTAGGACAGTGTGTATCATCCTGAGGAATGTCTCAGTCCCCGACAATAGCATGCGTAACCACACACACACACACACACACACACACACACACACACACAGATACACACTGTAGGCTTGAAAACAGCCAGTCCTCTCTGTGTGGTCTATTCCCCTATGACTCAAGTGCAGCTGAAGAGACGGAGAAGAGAGGAAGAGATGAAGTGCGAGACACAGGATTCTCCAACACCTTTTCACAAACAACAGGTCGATGTATCAGCTGCATGTCCACACACTCCCGCACTGCCAAGTCACACAGTTGCACAGCACTTCTATCTTCAACAATCAACTGTTCAAAAATGTATTTTCAACGCATTTCCATATGCCAGATGCATAAAAACCCAAAACAAGTCACCTTGCTTCTTGCAACATCATCACGCCGAGCAGGAAGTGACTGATGCTTAAAAGGCTGGAATGAAGATGGCCTATCCAGGGTTGTTGTTCTACATCTTTCATTATTAATTCATTGTTGTATTGATTGTGTATTCATCTGGAGGGGAAACGGAGGAGAGCCGATGTCTGAGGAAGCTATATTATCCGCCCCTCTCCTGTTTCTTTCTGTCAGGGTGCTGAGGCTCAGGGAGGATGCAGGATGAGCCGCCTGCTTCTGGAATATGAGGGACTGAAAGATGACTGTTGAGGAAATAACTCAGAGTGGGATGATCCATAATAAAAAGGACATAAGAGGAGAATTTTTGTGGCCTGCAGGTGTTGGTTTGCCTTTTAACTCACTATTAATTCATAGTCTTCAAAACCAAATTATGAAGAACAAGTTGTGGTTTTGCAAGTTTTGCAGGTTTTCCTGCTTGATGTCAAGTTAAGCTAAATGACTGCAGGTTGTAGGTCCATATTTTTTTTGCACAAACATGAAAGCCTGACTCATTATTTTAGTAATAGTTCAATATTGTGGGAAATACTTGTACACTTCTCCTTCTGGCTGAGAAGAACATCAAAACCACACTACAGCTCACAGCTCACAGCTTATCTTGCTTAGCTTAGCATTAAGACTGGGACAGCTAGCCTGGCTCAGTTGGAAAATAATCAAATCTACCTTGCAAAAGGTCACTAATATACATGTTGTCTCCATTTTTACAGTCTTAATGGATGGCTGCAGGAGGCAGCTTTATATTAAGTGAATGCCCATCGATTGTCATCTGGCTAATAGCTTTAAAGACAGAATATTTCTGAACGTTTGAAGCTGTTCTGTTAAATGCTTGCCTTGGTTTTTAATGTGCAAATCATTTTATCCATATTTTATCATAATATCATTGTTAATAGGAAACCATAGGAGACTAATTCATGAATGGATGCTGCTCTCCTACTCCTTGATGCACAGTGGGGATGTTTCTTTTAGTGCCACTGAACAAGCCACTCTCTGGAGACGTTAAACAATATCAAACACCCACACATGTCACACCTTCAATCTCATGGAAGGAGCCTTGAAAAGGGAAAAGAATAGACAACAAAACAGCTCCTTTTGGACACTGAAGGAAAGAAAATTTTGCAGGTTTGGCTGTTCATATCGTCTCAGTAGGACGCTGAGATGAAGTGAGTGAAGCTGCTGTAAAGAGGCTTTAGTCTTGGTAACCACCAGGTAGCTGATAACCTATTACTCCTAACAACTGCAGCTCTTGACTCATTTGCAATCTGTACCTGCCTGGGAGCGACTGGAGTGTATCAATTAAAGATTCATCGAAGGCAGTACACACACAAGCAGTGATCCGGATTAAATATTCATTAGGAAGATGTTGGTCAGGATCATATGGAGTCTTTACACTTGACTGTTCCTGTGCACATTAGGACCGGTGGCACACACAAACACACACGCACACACGGCACATTACACAAGCAAGGCTGCAGCAGGGGTGGTTTTAGGACAAGGAGTGTACAAAGCACCCAAACATCAGACGTATTTCAGCGTTTCTTCATCTGCTGAGATGCTGGCTGCTGTGCTATTTTTTTTAAAAAAATTTAAAATTGGCCGCCGTTCAACTCATGACAGTTTTGACTCTTCCCAGATTTATTAGCCCCCCCCTCTTGAAGAAGGGAAAAGAAAAGGTATGTGACATTTTTCTGAGTGGTAAAGCACGCAGCAGAGTGAGTTTTAAAAAAAATGAAACAGGGCCTGTAGCCAGAGGTTTCCACCGCTGCTACATTCAGTAATATCCAGGGTTATTTTTAGCAACCCGTTGCCTTGTCAGACTGGAGGAGGGAAGAAAACCCCCCTCATATGTTAAGTGGGAATCTGCGGTAAGTTTGGGGGAGGAAAGAGAGGCCAGTATGATCACCTGGAGCCTCATCCAGGTTTATGTATGCAGACTGGAGATGAAGTGGAGCTCAAACCCACCTGAACTCACCTTGTTAGTTAACATCAATAAATATGTAGTTTTATAAAACAAGTAAATGTGCATTAAAAGCTTAATAAACAAGTTGTTTTATGACAAGAAGGGAAAAAGTGATGCATGTTTAAGACCAGCTTTGCTTTTTGAACATCACAGCTCAGGTTTCAAACATCTGCGTGCTCCTACCTGAATTCAGGAGCCAGGTCGGGCTTCAGGCCGTAGAAAGCAGCCGATAAGGTCAAAAGCCAACGGGGAACAAAATTTCCGTGCTCACACTCCAGGTAGGGTGCAGACCATTTGACGTGCGTCTTCTCCGGGATGAAACTCTCTCCTCTTTTTAAAGAATTGTCTACTGATCTGAAATCTTGGCTCAGGACTCTCTTGTGGAAACTTGGCTTCTTCTTGTCTCTCACATCGTGGTACCACTCGGTGTCCGCCGTGCGGTTGTGCAGATGATGGTGGGCCACGCTGGAGAGGTCTTGGAGGACTATCTCTCCACCGGCCCTGGTGGCTTGGAGGAGCACCGCGGGCCCTGCCACGGACGAGTCCGCGCTGAAAGTGACAACCGCCCTGTGGATCTTGGCGTCTCCCTCCAGTATACTCCTGACCAAGGCATGGTACCACTCAATGTCTCGCCGGAGACTCTGCTCCCTGGACCTGTTGGCTTGCAAGATCATGTTGAGGAAGTTTGTGGCGTGCAGCACCGTATCCAGCACGCTGCTCATGGAGTAATGCGGGGCGGCTTGTGACCTTCCCCGCAGAGAGGTGAGCTCGTATCTCCGCGAGCAGTTGGCGTGCTTTAAGGTGGTCGAGTCCCCCGTGTGAAGAAAAGCCGTGACCACCCTGGGGAGATGCTCTTCTATTTTCTGCGGCAGCTCCGCCGTCTCCCCGGGAGGAGGATGATGAGGAGGCGCACGGAGATGCGCCAGCTGCCGACTGTGCGTCTGTGCGCCGTAAATCGCCTCCTGTGCTCTGATATCTTTCCCATGCGCTGACCATTCCGCGTATTTATGGTTTGATCCGATCACAAATCCTACTTGCAACAGCAACGACAGCCGGAACACAGCCATCTCCCTCCGGAAAAGCGTCCACAGATGTTTGGGGGGATTGCTGCTCAGAGATAGTGTCGTTGGGGCGGGCGTGCTGTAAAGAAAATCTACCAAATTGCTCCGCTAAAGCATCGCTTCACCACTTGTAGGATATTCTTGAGAGCTCCACGCCTCTGGTCTTAAAACGAAGAAGCAGAGGAAGGGGATAAAAAGCGTCAGGAAGCCCCTCGCCGTCCTCGCCAAATCCCTTCTTCTTTACAGATGCCTCATACAGCTTGTTGATGTTAAGTATCCGCTTGCAGCTGTTCCTCTCCACCTCTCTCTCTCTCTCTCTCTCTCTCTCTCTCTCTCTCTTTCTCTCACTGTAGACAAGACTGTCTTGGCTTTGCTGCGCGGCGGACGCTCTCCTCCTGCGTGTAGGCTACACTGACTCGAAACGAGGAGGAAGGGAGGGGAAGGAGGGCAGGTTATTATTATATTTATATATTTTTCAAGAGGCACCGAGTCAGCGAGCTTCTCACTTGGACGACAAACGCATTCCGCCCTCTTCCGACCACAACAAGCATTGAGCAGGCCCACAGACGCCGCGAAGAGACACATCTGCAGCTCTGCGCCCTTAAAACCCTTCTTCTTCATCATCTTACATGGCTCCAGAAGCGCCATTGATCCGCGTTTGGTCGCTTCTTCTGTCAATCACGGCGCGGCGTTCGTTCGCCGTCGCTGTCCGGTGCTGAAACGGCTGAAGCGGTAAAGGAGCTGTCCGGTGCTGAAACTGATGCCAGCCTACACCGATTTATCAAAATTAAGGCGGTGATTTGGATCGATTGATGGAGATTTATGCTCAGTTCGCCGCTCAAGAGTCGTTTTTTTCCACCATTGATCAGTGTAAACAATCTTAATTATATCAGTTTTTATTTAAAGGTGTAAATAATAGAACAAAAACAAATATATCAAAGGAAGGAGAGTGAACATATATATATATGTTCTATGTCTGCATGAACATGAACTTATTTTCTTTCATTAACACGTTTATTTAATTTTATTTATGTTCTTTTTTTAAAAAATATTAGTGTTTCCTAAATGCGTTTGTTGTTAATATGTCAAAAATAAGTGATGAAAGACAGGAAATTAGTCAAAGACCTCGTCGTGTTTTGGGCTTGGCCTCTTCTTTTTTAAATCCCCTGGAAAATAAGTATTTTACTCAGTATTAAATACTCATGCTAATGAACGATAACAAAAGTTTTTTTTTCTATAAACATTTTTATTTATCAGGTGTTAAGTACTCCTAAAAACATGACAAAGTCCTCATGAACAGAGCAACATCTAGGCCTGTAATGAAATCCTCTTTTAATTTTGTGTTTAAAAATGGACCAAAAATTGCTTTGACCATCACCTTTGAGATGAACTGGAACTTTAACTGACGGGCCTTTTTACCAACATCAGCTCTGGGTTTCACAAATGCTCATGAGGCTGAATGAAACAAACCCCTGCAGCCAGATTCTTGTGCATGTGCTTCTATTTGACATGTTTGTAATCAATAAACTCATCTCTAATTGAGGTAAGCTGTTGCTCCCTCATGGCCGAGTAACATCTGAAGGATCTGCATTTTATTAGGCAGCAAAGGGACTTCTGATTTATTTCTTCAGCCGTCACCCGTCATCTATCAGCCTCTCTCTTTCTTATTAGTTCAAACTCTGAGGTTTCTCCCTGCTTGGTGTAGGGGCATGTCACGTCACGCTGTGTGGGCCAGAGGCATCTCGCCGTGGAAGGAGGGCGAGGAAGACAAGCGTGACGAAGGGTGACAGAGATGGGAGTCGGTCTGCATGCTGCACGGGGCCACCGGGGATGCTGGGAGTTGGAACCTGAAGACCTCCTGGTTTTTTCTCGACCGGTCCGCATGCAGCTGCACACGAGGCTGGTTGCTTGAAATCTTAATGTCTGCAAGCAAACAGCTGAAGACAGAATATTGAGCGGCTGCCAGAGCTGCACAGGAAATATGTGGGGAAGCTGGATCCTGTGCAACTGCATGACCAGTATATCCAAACCACTGTATGTTCTCACAGTACTCAACATGTAAAGTGTCTTGGAGTCTTTTAGCATCTGAATTCCTCAAGTTTGTCTATATTTTGCTATTTAATCCTGTTAATTAAGGCTTGTGTGTAAATCTTCTCCTGTGGTGTACCATCCATATGTATAATTATGTGTGTCTTAGACTGAACTTAACCATAACGCAGACATTTCTTCCTTTCTCTTTTCATTTTTGATGTTGGTGCTACAAAAACACCACAAAGAGAGACATTAAAGCTTAAAAAATTCCTAAAAAATTAGTGGTGATGATGTTGGTGACGAAGGTGGACATGGCACCTTCTTCAGAGGTGTCAACCATCTGCATGAACGATGAGTTCTTAATGTAAATGTGTCGCTGGCTGGAGATCATAAATTAAAAAGCTGAGGTGCAGCCCTTTTTGCACACAGTTTTAAATGAATTGCATCTCTTTGTATTTTCATCTACTTATTTCCTGTTTTATTTTGTAAGTTTTCTCCGTGAGTCATGCTTTGTTTCCCTTCCTGTCTTTGTGCACTTTACCGCCCGTTGTGATTGATGATTAGCTTCACCTGTTCATCGTTTGAGTTCCCTCCCTTCTGTATTTAAGTCTCTCCTTCTTTCAGCTGTCTGTTCTCTCTTTTCTGTGTTTCTCATCCTTTCCTGGTTTATTGTCAGTTCAGGTTTTTTGCTCCTCGACAGAACTTGAATCTTCCTCCTTTTGTTCCTCAGTATTTTGAACACCTGTTGGTTTTCATGCTCCTGTATCAGCTTTACATCTCAAAAACTCACTTTTTGTTTGCTCATCCTGCTGTCTGTTTTTATGTTTGTTTGTTATTTGGGTCCTTTATTAAACTTGTTAAACACTAACATGAATTGACATTTTAAACTATATAAAAATTTGATTTTTTCTCCATCATATGATTTTCTCTAAGCTGTAATGTTTTCCAAAGTTCTTCCACTTCTGAATCCTGACTGCAGGAGTTACGAAGCACCAACTGCAGCCACATGTTGTTGAGTTACATCACTACATTCACAAATTCAGGTTTATGAATGGCGTATGTTTAGATGACCTGTATGAAGCCTCACAGGCACGTTGTTGAGAGATTTAACCACTAAGGGAATAAAGGAAGTCCTCATCTTTTAAAAAACCATCAAAGACAGGCTGAAAACAGGAAAATACTGCTCATCCTCTCTGTTAAATCTGGAGTCATCAGCCACCAGATCATACAGCTCAATTCCCTGCTGTACATACTAATAACCATAAACACTTGCAACTAACTTCGCCTCCATAAAGGAAAATGACAACCTTTGACCCAGAGTTTGATCCAAAACCAGCCGTAGTAATCCTTAAAGAAATCACTTGCATGTTATTTTTTTCTCTGCTCCAGTGTTCTTAGCTGCTTCCCACACAGCAGATGTTATATATCTGAGGACGATGATCAGGAATTTTTTTTTTTTTAATGGCAGATCAGCCAGTGCCTGTTGCTGGCTGCTCGCCTCCCGCTCAGAGCCAGGAAGCCTCTGAAGAAAGTGATTCTGTAGAAATATGATGGAGGTGCTGGTGCAAAAGCAAAATGACCTCACTGATGGGAAGTCGGACATTGAGCCTGTGGAGAACTTGAGGATGCCGATCATGGCGGTGACGGCGAAGGACATCAAGGCGTCATGAGCAATCCAATTTGGCTCCGGGTCTTTCCTGTTGGCGTGCTGCCAGTCAGACACCATTATGACCATGTTGAGATCAGTTCCTGGAAAAAAAAATGATAAGTGACCACAGTTTGGGGATACTGTATTTACATTTGTGAGATTTTACAAGATTTTTAAGTAAAACACAAAATGGTCATGATTAACTATTATATCTACCTTAAAGGGCAAGTGTGCAGGACTCAAAGGCGTCTTTTTGCACATTAGGTTCTCCTAAATACTTAGAAGAGGAGGGTGAACACTCCAAGAGCAAGTTCTCCAAACTTCATACTGACAACCTGAACCTGAGCAGCCTCAGAATGATCTTACTTATTGTTAAATATTTGTCTAATATTTGCACATTTGTCAGAAAAAGCTAGTTGTTGCTCTTTACACCTCTTTATCACTGCAGCAAGATGAGCAGTGAAACAAGTTTTTAATAAAATAACGGAGATGCTGCTGGAAGGTTCTTTGTTGAATGTCTGACTGTTTTTAAAGCCATGGAACAATGTGAAATGTGTGTATCAAAGTCCTGCCAATGGTTTCACACTTTTCCAAGTAAGACAACAAGAGAAACAATGCAAAATGCCAGCAAAGGCAGTTTGGAAGATCACTGCTAGCAAGCAAATATGGATGAAAATAATGCAGGTTCTTAACTTTTTTAAGAAAAATCTTAAAGCATCTTTTAAGACACTCAAAGCTTTTACACCAGGAACTAAACATAAACTAAAACTCTTGAATCCACATGGAAAATACTTTTAAAAAATACCAATTTCACATGAAAATCAAATATATTTAAAATTCAATTACTCTGCTTTGGACACAGCGGTGCCAACACTTTAATGATCTCTACATGTAACCTGCCTGTGGCTCTTCCTCCATCAGTCACTCTGATAAACAAACAGCTCTCTGCGTCCCGGGCTCGGCTTGCAGTCAGGAAATCGCTCACTGTGTGACAGTCACTGATCACTTCTTACCTCAGGCAGGATATCACCACCAAGGTGAAAGGAGAGGCATAAATGATGAGGAATAAAGGGAAGCCATCTGTGGTGTGACTGTCGATCTTCTCGTGCCTGAATTTGAAGGTGTATTAAGACACCTAGGATAGAGTTCAGCAGCGAGAGGCCAAGATGAGCTCTTACTAATGGATGTCACGACAGCAATGAAGCCGGTGTGACGGCACAGCGCGGAGAAATGCATCTGTGCCGACAACATAATCTGAAAAAGAGCATGTAACGATACAGTGGGAGCAATCACGCCGTAACTTACAGGTTTGGAAAATGCAAATGCCTTTTTGTTTTAGCAAATTCTTATATAAGTAACCAAGCTATTGCTTATTTTTAACATATCTGTGCAAAAACATATGACAAAAACCATTTTTATTCACTTTTATAGAGATGGATGTGGTTCATTTTGTGGCATTGAATCTTATCAGTTTTTTTTTAATGATGTGCCACAGTTTGCTCTCAATCTTCCTAATGTTCTTCTGTAAGCGACAAAACTACAACTCACACTTTCAAACACCGAAACTTATTATATTTTGACTTTAGAAATACAAAAAATTACACACGGAATAGTTTCAAAATGCTAAATATTGTATTTTTTCACAGTAATACTTTAAAACCTGCTTAGAATAGGACAAACTGTGACTCTCACTCTAACATTTAAGAAGATAAACTCTGCAGTAAATAAAAGTAGACAAACAAACCGATAAAGAATGAGATAAAAACAGATAAATAAAAAGCTTTTATGCACTATTTTGGGCGACTTGGACTCACATTGTGGCCTAGTTGGACTCATGCAGGTAAAAAACTAGAACATTTCCACTAAGATAGAAGAATTCAAAGTTTAAATCATGAAAACAAAAAGGCTCACATGATGGCCGTCAATCCCGCACTGCCCTCAACATGTAGCATCTCAACCTGAAGCTCCACAATATATTTGGAGTGAGAGTCGGAGAGGGTCAGTTTTACACCTTCAAACCCGTCGGTCTTCCCTGCCAGTTAACTCCTGTCAGTCAGCTGTCAATCTGAGCCCCGCCGAGTCCTCTGAGACGAGGCTCATATCTCATTTCACATAGATCCATCTCAGGGTCATTGATTTCTCATTCCCCGAGTGAGAAATGGATTCTCTTTCCTTCATCACAGACGGTGGAGAAGATCCTGGCAGACGGTCGCCAGAAGCCTGATGGAGGCATCAGTTAAATGTAATCTGTTTCAGGACCCTTCACTTATTTTGTTCACCTCGAATTGAATCACTGCTTTTTGTCTGCAGCAGGTAGATACAGATGCTCGTTGTTAAGTCCTGAGTTTGCATCAAAATGCAAATGAGTTAAATCCGACAACAATCCTTTTCTCATGGCGAGCTCCTGTTGACACCTTCATTAGCTCTTTTCTCTCCTCCTCTTCCTCACATTAGAGGTACCGGGGTGCGAAACACAGTCTTGGGTAATTAGCAGGGAAGCCTCGGTTGAACATGATGTTGAGACAATTGTTTGGCTCGTGCTTTCGAATGAATCACTGATCATAAAGAAAAATATGACACTATGCAAACACGTGTAAACAGTGATAGAAGTGGGCCGGTGCTTGGCGGTGATGTGTGTCCAAATATCTACAGTGTGAGTTTCACATTTTGAATTACTTTTCTCCATGATGATGATGATTATGTGTGTAACAGTAAACCTGCACAACGTGTATGTTCAACTCTT
>JAPZDY010000013.1:4450473-4463453 GCA_029783645.1 Ctenochaetus hawaiiensis | reverse complement strand
AGAAAAGCTGCCGCGAATTCAGGCATTTTAGGCCGCAACAATCATGAAAAACGCCCGCGAAATCCTGGAGGGACTGGATAATAGATTTTTTATTAAAGGTTAATACAGTTGTTCCGGATAAAAACATTAAGTTAGAGTAAGTTTCTCATCCTACGAGCTACATATTTGGCTGTCATTCTGCACTCGAATGTCCCACGTCCCTCCCTCTTTATCTCTCCCTCTTCCTTTGCTCTTCCTTTCCCTAAGGCCATCGTTGACACAGGAAAGACCATGAAGGCCCTTCTGAAGCATGTGGAGACCTTTGAACCCAAGATGGTCAAGGTCGCAGGGTGAGCCAGTATTTTCAGTCGTCGGTGTTTTCCCCATCGGGGGAAATGCCAAGCATCTGACGAACATGAGAGGAAGATATCACTTGTTAAAAGTTGCTATCTCGTGACCGTGAGCTGTTTCTATGGACACCAAGATCACAGAAACCAGATCTTGCCTCGTACACTGTTCATGTTGAATGTTCATCTCTTCTTTTACTGTTTGTTATATCCACTGTAAGCTCCATCCTCAGATCAAGATTGAAAAACATTCAGTACAATTTATGGTACTTGTATTTTTCATCATTGTGGAGCTGCACTGCTGCATTTTGCTCATAAATTCTGTATTTCATGTGTTTCAGTCTGTTAGTGAAGAGGGTCCCTAACATGGCTGAGAGTCTGACGGACTGTAAGTTCCCCTGGTTTTAATGTGAATTATTCCTCTCATATTATCACATTTATACGAGTTTGCTTAATTTCAGTCTTGCTCTATTTAGGAGGTGTATATTTTGAGATATGATTGCTTCAGTAACAGGTATAAGGCCCCCTGGTCATCCATGATAGTGATCAGCCCAAATCCAATTTTCAAAATTCATTTTTTGACACCAGTGGCTGATGCTATAATCCACGTTTTCATAATGTTCTACCTCACATTAATTTAAGCATTTACCTACATCAAGTACTAACATTAATGTCTGTGTTTGCTCATGTAGATGTTGGGTTTGAAATCCCCAATTGCTTCGTTGTTGGTTATGCGTTGGACTACAACGAATACTTCCGTGACCTGAATGTAAGTCCTGAGTCTGTTGAGTCTGTCGCACTCTGCACATGACCTTTTGAAGAGCAGAGAGAAAGAGATGAAAGAGGCAGAAGGGGGGTAAACACCACAAATCAAAGAGATGCACTCCTCTGCCTGAAACCCAAACTCACCCGACAGGTATCCTCACCGCCTCAGGAGCCCTCACATGTAGGCAAAGCAGCTCAGATCATCATGTGTGGGCCTTTGTGTGTGTGTGTGTGTGTGTGTGTCAAGAACTGTGCAACAACTGAAAGAAACAATAGACGTTAGTCACTTGTTCTTTCCGATAAATTAATGCTCAACTAACTTTGAATGACTGCTAACTATGACTATCAGTGTTCAGTCTGCAGTCTGACAGGTCTTGATAAGACTTTCAACATCTTGCTGACCTAATATAACTGTGTAATCACAGCCTGTGCTTACGGACTCTCACTGTTTGTTCTCTGTATTTTATTTTCATTTTTCTATCATGCCAAGAAATCAAAACTCCTTTTGCATTTGAAAAGCTTGTCTGGTGTTTCTGGATTTTTTTCTCCTCTGTCTGTTTCACTGGTGCTCCAATCCCAGTTTACTCCTCTTCAAGCTTTGAGTCAAAAGTGCAACCTGTTCTTTGTTTTCTTTGTTGCACCAAAGACATGAGGTCAGATGTCTGAATCTGAAATTAGTAAGTGAAAACTTAAGTGAACTTTGTCATATTTTTTATCTGCAAAGACGTGGCCTCAAATTTACCTCTGACTCATGCGAAACAAAGCCTAGACTGACTCTCATTGCTCCGTGCGTGTGTGTGTGATTTTTACATGGGTGTGTTGGCTGTACAGTACGACTGTGTGCGTTTCTTATGCATGTTTGAGGGGGGTGGCTCTTGTTACAAAAGTTTCAAAGAGGCTGACCTGTGGAATGTAGAGGGTACGAACTCGTTATCAGGCAGAGTTAAAGCTTCCCCTCTTATCTGTCCTTATCCTACAGAAGAAATATGAGTTAAACCCCCGGGACGCCCAAAGTTAGATTAATGAATGTGTCATATCTTTGTGGATTACCTTCCCTGCTTTCAACCTTCATCTTCTCATACTGCAAATAGCATATTAAGGCTCTCAGAACATGGTGGAGGCTCCCATTGGGCAGGGTGATCTACAAGCAAATATTTTGCCATCAACACTGCAGAGTTTTGAGAGGATTGAAACATACTGTAGGGCAATGTGACATTACATTTACACAGGCAAATTTTTCTTTCTCCTTTCAGCACATCTGTGTCATCAGCAAGACTGGAAAGATGAAGTACAAAGTTTGAGAAGAATTAGAAAAATGAAAAGAATGCACTGCTAAAGCAAAACAAAATGTTCATCATTATTGCACTACTTTGTTTAAATGAGCTGTGTTATTTAGAAAAAAAATGTATTTCTATGTGCATGTAACATTTTATTAGTGCTTTCATATAAAAGAAAATTCTCCCTCTTGAAGCAGGCGATTAAAACTGTTGATACGTCGGAACATGCCTTTAAAATAAAAACTGTTGCCTCATCCTTCCTCTTTGTATTTCAGTGTGATGCACAAACAAAATGGATTAATAACACAAAAAAAGAAAAATGATGCCCATTAGGAGAGGACGTTGGTGACAGATGGAGAGAGCTTATGGACGCTGGCAACCAGTGCCCAGATGACGCCCACTCTGACTCATGGAAAACACACAGTGGGTGCAGGCGGCATCTCTGTTTGTTCATCTTTAGTCAGATCTTACTAGGAATCAGAACCAAGTGTAAGAGAATTGGAGTATTTGGCAAAACCCGACACGAAGATTAAGCCTGGAGTGTTTGTTTATTATATGTAACTACTCTTTACGTCGAAATGCAATCTCATAGATAAACTAAAAGGAATGAAAACTCCTTAAATGTCAAATTCATTTGAAAACCATTAAGTTTTTTTTTTTTTAGGATTTAAATTCCTGATGGTAAAAGCTCCTCATTTCACTGAGTCACACATTAACAAACATTAGAGCTGTTGTGTTTGTGTGCAGAGTTATAGTGTGCAATTTAACTCTTGACTGCTCTCGACAACAAACATACATGCAACACACACGCACACAGATATTTTGTATGTTCTGTTGCCATTGTTGGGGCGACTAAAGGGAGTCAATTGTGCATGTCGACAAACAGACCAGAACACGCTTCACCGGCACTCGGGGAGTGTTATCTTGTGGCTACGCACTCTTGATTCTTAATCACCTGAAACTCCAAACAGCTGTCACGTCACAACGCAGGACTGCATGCACACACAGGCATGCAGGAGGGTGAAGATTTTAGATCTTTTTGTAATTATCGTATGATAAAACATCCACACATGCACATGTTTGTCTCCAGTCAAATGAATCATCCTTAAAGTTGCAGTAACTTTTACAGAATTCAAATATCAAAATATAACAACTGTGTTTTTATGACTTTTTCAAGGACATTTCTGAGAAAAAAAAGGTAATGGGCCAGCTCCAGCTACAAGGCCTCTTCAGGTGAAATGACCTGATGAGCATGTTGCTGTTTGGATAATAGGAGCGAGTGCAAACAAAAGCGAGTTTGAGGAGGTTTGCAGCACTTGGTTTCCATGTTGTGCTTTTAAAATGCTCTCAGGTTTCACATCTGTGGCGGTAAACAACACCTTCACTAATACATTTAGAGGAGCCCATAGTCAGGCTTTATTTCTTGTCCATGACCCCTAAGGTGCAAAGGAGTGAGATAAGCAAAAGGGAAGAAACTCAACAAATTACACAACTTTTTTTGCTTGGATGCAGCCTCAGCCACAAAGACCCCCATTGTTACCTCCTGCTGCAACTCTGCGTGTCCTTATCTTAAAACATCAGCACTTGGCGGTGGCAGTTCCAGGCACTAATGGTCCCCCACATTGCCCTGGGAACCTGGAGGCCATTGTCTTTCACCTTGATGCAGGGTTTGGTGAAAGCAATACAGGACAAAAAGCCTTGGAGGTTTCACATGCTCGTCTTTGTAGTGCTGCGTCAGGGGAGCAGGTGATGGGGCTGACCGCAGAAAGTAGGCTACAGGTAATCTGCATTCAGAACAAAAGGAACAAAACGCGAATTGTACATTTGAATGGCCACACATCCATGCGTTTGACATCTGAAGCATGTGGTTAGAGACAAAGCAGTAGGATATTATTTCACATGACCAGTGCGACAGACAATGCCATGTTTACTCCTGAAACCCCATTTTACTTTTGCCTTTGAAAGACAGCTTTACATTTTGAGGAAATGCGGTAAATCACCTTTTGCCAAGAATACTGATTCCTTTATTTGTTAACTCTAGCTTCTTATCTGGAGCCATCAGTCAGTTAGCTTAGCTTTGCACAAAGACTGGAACAGGGAATAGCTAGCCTGGCTCTGTGAAAAGGTAACAAAATCTGCTTTCCACCACCTGTTTGTTTAATCAGTTAAAAAACCAAAGTGTAGTTTTACAAGGAGATTATGTGCCAGACTATTTCTTGGACGGGTGTAGTGACTTCTTGGATTTCTACACTTTGGTTTTAGAGGTTCTCGTGAGCAGGTCCTTTCTTTTTAAACTATTGACAGAACCAGGCTGGTTATTAAAGGACAGATACAGGATCCAATCTCCGGATCCAACTCTCACCAGAAAGCAAATAAGCATTTTCCCAAAAAAGTTTTCATTTAAGTTCAAATCCCTTCATTCAATCATTTTTATAGCCTAACTTTTTATGCTTGATTTCGCTACATGATATGAATAAATAAGCCTCAATTTGAAATCATTACTTATTTGACCAGAATTTAAAAGCTTACACTCTTCATTCCCGGTTTGGAAGTTAATAAATACTGCTTCAGTGACGCATCTTTGGTACACAAATAGAAAGAACATCCTCTCCAGTGTTCATTGTGTTCCAATTAGGGACTGTCTGGCCAGAGGGCTTGATAGATTGACTGCTGCTGGGTTTCATCCAGTCATCAAACTCCGAGCCAGATCCACTTATACAACCTTGAATGGGGAGAGAGCTTCATCCTCTTAAATGCTCAACTCAGCCACAGTTTAAAAACTCATTTATGAACGAATGACACTACACATTGTCTTTGACCTGCCTGACAGGTGTTTTACATACAGATGAGTGCTGAAAAGCTGTTTCACATAGCGAGCATGCTGTCCTGTGGAGTCATTTCCACCTGTCCTTATCCCAACGCTGCTGGGCTTTGAACTTGGGCTTCATGTGATGTCCTAATCCAGCCAACATTTCGCTGCCACGAGAGAGCTCGTAATCTCTCTTCTGCTGAGCGTTTGAGTCACTCTGGCTCTGCAGCTACACGTTTGGTGAAATTCTCCATAAAACCAAATGACTAACATAAATTATTAGAAAAATCTGAAAAGAAAGTAGTGAAACAAGGTTACAAGCAGGCTTCAGAGCTCACATGCTGATATAAAGGTAACACAACAGAGCTTTAAACTGCACAGTAGAAATGCATTCACTTCACTCGGGCAGACCTACTACCACTCATCAGTTTGCTTTGTGCACCATTCATTAAAATAAATCCTCTGTTCTCACTATGCCATTCAGAAAAAAACAACACTGTGCTGCATCTGTGTCTCAAGCTGAGAGAGTAAACTGCTGCTGCAGTAACTCAAACGGGCCAAATGCTTTTTTGGGAAAGTACCACAGAAACACAATCATTGGCCTCTGAGCTGGTGAACCAGTAAAACAGTTTTATGGTTTGCATGTGAATTTTTATACACACATGTAATCCAGAAAAGATACAGATTGTGAGTTGTTTTTTTTGTGTGAGAACAGCTATTCTCCAAATGCTTATCTGGGAAAACTGAAAATGTCATAAAGAGTTTTATTTCTGACGCACAAGCACTGTTTATGTCAAATCAATAAGCTGCTGCTTTAATAATGCAGTGTGAGTGTTGATAATGAATTGCATTAAATGAATATGAATCTCATGTTACCACATAATGCAGAGTCCCGCTTACATCAGTTTAAGTTCCCCATTGTCTGGATGAGGGTGCACCAGCTCTTTAGACAATAGCTCCTCTCTGAAACCAGGGAAACCTCGCCCCAGTATGGGTCAAAAGAGTCCTATTGTCCCATCTTCTATTGTGCTGCTGGAGTAGCCTGCAAACAGAACACTGTCAGCCTTTGTCTTTGTCCGGATCAGCTGTGCAACCCCTTTTTTTCATGCTCCGCGGAGTCCCATGTGGCTGCCATGCCCTACATGTCACCATAATAAAGTTAAGGAGATGCTGTTACAGTTGATAATAGATAGGCAAATATGTTTCACCGGTTCAGTTTAGGAAACTGGAGAGTTCAGCATATGTGTGGGCCTGAGGGCTTTACCATGCCTCTTACAATGATGTTCCTGTGATTTTATTTGCTGACTGTTCAGGTCCAAAAGGCTTAATGACTGGGTGTGAGAATAAAGTGTTTATCACCTCATGGTGAGCCGATTATTTAAAGCATCTGTACATGTATAGAAATGTTGGAGAAAAAGTATTCACATTAGTTGATTGTACAAATCGCCTATTCAAATCTAATAATAAAATAATAATAATAAATGAGAAGAAAATACCCAAAAAACTATTTTCAGATAGATATTATCATAGCAGAAGACATATATTAGTATCATGATCTGTAACAGCACAAAAACTTCCAGTCAAGGGTTGAAGAAGGTCTAGAATAAATAGAGAAGTACAAAAGTATTAACTGCAAAGTATATGTATTAAAAAGCAGAACAGGCTATTTTAAATCATTTTAATGTTCTAAGTGGAGCAAATTTCAACTGGTTTATCTAGCCTGGTAATAGGCATATTCATGCAGAACAATGTCCAGTGTGTTATGAAAGTATGATATGCATTGTATGAAAAAATCTAATCCATCAAATACCTGTAGTAAACTTCTAGTAAACTAATAAAGTGTTGTATTTCTCCCTAAAAGATTGTAGAAAAAAAATGAAACTGGAAAACTAAAATAAAAAAAAAAATTGTAATAAAGTACAGTACTTTAATAAATGCTTTCAAGCAAATAATATGTTCAGAAAACAAGTTTGTACAGGAATCTTATAAGCTAGTAAGGTTACAGTAATTCACAGTCAGCGACCAGTATGGACCAGCTTCCACTCTTTATTATAGTTGTTATGTAACAACATCTCCAATTGGCCCGCTTCAAAATTCCAAATTTAAACTGGCCATTTGATTGGACGATGCTCCGTGATGGGGCAAGCGGAGGGGCGGGGCTTCCGCAGAGTCGGGAGATTCGTCAATCTACATACAGATTGTCGCGCCGCCAACCGGGACCACGTAGGAGTACATATTACTTTTTTTTGTGTCTATTTTGACTGTTTTTGCATCGCGTTGAAGCTCGGAAATGATGAGAAATGAATGAACACCAGAGGCTTATTTTTGCTCGGTTCTTCCTGACGAAGAAATGCTCACTGAAGGGCGTTTACCGTGTTTTTTCCAGTGTGTTTTTCCTAACAGGTAGTGAGCCTCAGCGGTCAGTCAGTGTAGCTCTGAAAGGAGACTGAATATCCCGCTTTGTAATCTCTTGACAGCCTTTTTAACCCATCTTTGGTTCGACGGAGGCTTTCAACGAACACCCTTTTTATCCCAGAAACATGGACAATGTGTTTGTTTCATTATGTCGGAGTAGTTTTCTGAATTTGTAACAGGTAGGTTTTGTTGTTGTTCACATTTATAGCCACAGCAACAACCTGTCGTCCGCCTCTGTTAGCTAACCTTAGTAACGTTATTTGTCAACAGCAACCAGCAGTAACATCACCAAGAGGATTTTAGCTGCTAAAAATGACTGGAAAATTAAACAAAATTGGTCTATGTGTCATATCGTAAGAGAGAAATACTATTTAGTATCTTATCCTGGCTGTTTATATTTAGCTATTGGCTTAAATCATGATGGCTGATGTGCTTTTATCACTCTGCAATCCTGGATGTCTTGTGCACTTTCCTCCCATAGAGAGCCATGATATTTGCCTCTATTTAACATGCACGTATCATTTTCTCACCATTTGGAGAAATATTAACGCAGATATGTCATCTGTCAGACACGTTTTAAAAAAAACGTTAAATCAAGGGATTCAAAATTGCACAAAAAAGCCTTACACACCTGCCACTGTCCCATTTAAGCCCAATAACGTTAAACAGTAATTTGATTTTTAGAAAAAGGCTTTAAATCGTATAATTCATCTGAAAAATCACTACTTTATACCCCTTTAGTCTCTTTATTCATCTAAAAGTTGTACCTTTTCTAAATGGCTACAGTTAAGGTACAACTTTGTTATATTGCTGTAATAACTGTAAAACATTCCTTATTCACAGTTTGGAGAGTTAAGATGTTGAACTGTCCCTGGTTGACCAGGTTCATCATTAATTTAGGGACTTGGAGCTTTGATCTGACATTTAAAGGCTTTAATATTTACCAGAAATGCATTTCATGGATGTTGTTGTTCATTGTGCTGATATTTGGCTACAAGTGAGAGTACAGCTTGAAATCTTGGTGAAAATCTGTTGTATATGGCACTGGGACTTACATGGGAAAAATGTGTGTTCCTGTTCTCGAGCTGCATTTTTTTTCACCACCTTGTTTACTTTGTGTTTAGATTTCCCCCACTGATGGACATGAGAAAGGAGGACGGTGTGGATTAGGATCTTCTTCCTTTTCCTTTTTTTTTTTTTTTTTTTTTTTTTTAATTATTGCTTAACCTCCTCATCTCGATGCGGTCTCTAAAGGACTTCTTCCTCCTCTGTGGTTAGAAATGAAATGATGGCAGCACGTTGGAGTGATTCACCACAGGACAATGAGGAGAGTAAACACCGAGCTGTAACTCCGTCCTGCGAGGTAAGACTTTGGATGGAGATGCGTCTGAATCCAGGGCTTTTAAAGCTCACTGTGCAGTCTAAGTGTGCATGCCTGTACCGCTGTGGCATACTCGCTTTTGATTCTCTAGCTTTATTGCATGCATTCACAGGTTTTTGCTAACATTTTAAATAAGTAGGTTGTGTGTGACCTCTGACAGTTTTACAGTGTGGCACAGAGGAGTTAGAATCCTAAAATGGTGTGCATTTTGCCAGATTCCTTAGCGTCTATTTTTGACACAATGCAAGCTTTGTGCTACATAACTAACCCTGACGTTAAGTGGAGGACCCTCGCATGTGGGTTCGCCAGTTATAGCTTTCACCTGGATACATGTGAAGCATCTGAAAAAAAAAACATTAGACGACAAAGCAGCTGTAACTTCATCAGAGGTTATTCTAGTTTCGGTAATGACATGTGACATGCTTGAAAAGTTGCAAACTGTCATGCACTGAGAGGGAAACAGAGCGAGTGTGAACTAGGCGTTGCACAGCACATCACATCTGCCAGTATTTGGGGTGACTAAGTTCATTTTTTTTTCCCCCCTCTGACAACTGTTTAAGTGCACAAAGAGAGTTTTATACTTGCTGTGCTAATCTTACTGGGTCTTTTGTGGGTCTGCATGCCAGCCTCTCATAAATGGCACATTGTAGAGCTCATCCCTTTCCTCTTACGGTAGCTTGAGTGGTTACATCATCATAATCATCATCATCAGAGTCCGGCTAGGCTCTGATGCATGTCATAACAGCATTGCAGCGGTGGCATGTTTTGGATTAATCTGTCATCAGAAAATGGCAACACACAAATCTGTGTGTGTGTGTGTGTGTGTGTGTGTGCAGCTGTAATCCTCTTACTATGTCAGAACTAGCTGAAGATGGAGGACATAAATCTTTGGGAACAGGGTAAAGCAGCAATCCAACAGCGCAGGAGTTAGTGAAACGGTTGATGTAGTAAAGGTGGAGCACAGGACACAGATATTTGCTTAAAGAAGTCCCAGTTAATTTTAATTTGAGGCAAATAACTCTGGCCGGCACCACTTTATCCTCATGTGTTATGTGAGAGAGAGAGAGAGAAAAATCTGGCATATTTAACAGAAAAACTCTGAGATAAAGACACCAAAGTAGTTTTCAGAGTTTTCATTTCTTCTCTACTGGCTTTCATGTGCCTCAGCTGTGTGGTTTTCCTCTCATCTGTCTTTGAAATCTTATAAACGTTTCCCGTAAGTTCACTTGACTCTCCCTCGCTGAGTTAAACTGCAACTACCACAGCCTATCAAACTTCCAGCTGTTCAGCAGAAGCATCAAAAATACATCTTCCCAGCACAAGCTGCTTGTCCACTTACTTCTTAGACTCTGGTATGCTTGAGCTTTGGCTGATTGTAAGTCAGCTAAAACCCGCTGATGGAGACTGAGTTTTGAGACTTTTTCAGCTCCGTTGATTAAAAACTTTCCTTAGAAAACGGGAAGCTGATTAAAAAAATACTTCACAGGTGCATGGTTGCACACTGAATCACCATAATAGCCTGATAAAATGTAAAATTTGCCTTATCAGTTTTTTAATAACCTGAGGATCTAATAAATCTTGGCACACACCTCCACATCTGTGCAGAAAAATGTGAGTCACCTGTGACTCAGCCTGATTATTTGCAGCCTGGGGTTTGACTCAGGAGTGAGGCAGGTTTTTTTTATCCACCTGATGCCTCCTACAACAAAAAACAACAATCTTACCCAACTTTTCAAGCTTTGCTGCTTACAAACTGCTGCCCCCCATTGAGTCTAATGAGAGTTGAGAGACCCCGGGCGGGATGAGGCTCCCCTCACCCCCACCCACTTCGCTGCATCATCCTGCCTCGCTAATGAGGGAGATGCAAGGGGTGTCTTCTCTAAGACTCCCCACCTCCCTAAAGGCATACAGACACCAAATCCCACCCTGCTACCGCCGAAGCAATGGTAGCAACGCTGGGGTAATTTGGGCACAGCTGCCCTGGTCATTAAGAAAAAAACACCCCATGTGTACAGCGTCTGCTTCTCACCCTGGCTTTGCCCCATTCACATTCTCTACCTTAATCAACCTGCTGTCACACCAAGGCTGGCAGGATAGTTATGAAGCAGCTGGGGCTCAGATTTACACATTTTTCTTTAGAAAGAGGCGATTAATGAGCGGTTTTCTTTCTGCAAGCACAGTGTGAAAACACTCTCTAGCACATATTGATCATTTTCGTCATTAATGTTAGGAAGGATGAGACCAATGGCGGTGCTCTGAGTGCTGATGATGCTCTGCGCTCTGCTCTAAATATAGCCCCCTCCCAACACCATAAACCCCTGCTCTTTTTTTTCTCACCCCCGTCCACATGCTTGTCTTTCACCCGTCCTCTATTCCCGCGTGTTTTGTAGCGAGGCTATATTTAACCCGTGGAAAGATGAATGCTGCGTTCGCCGGAGAGGGAAAATGGAATCACTGTACTGGAATCGCCATCAGTTTTCTCCTGAAAGCTGTTACAAGCTGTGAATGTGTGAATGTTGGGAAGGACAGTATCATTTTTAGGGTTTCGGGGAAGTCCACGGTGGTCCAGTTTGCACCAAGTGAGCCTTTTCTTTTTCAGTGGAAAATTGAAAAAATTCAATCTCAGTCTCCTCCAGTTTTTCCATGTACATCTCCAGCTGGTAATTCTTGGTGTCAAAAAAGCTGCATAAATTTCCACTCTCACGTCCTAGCAACAATGAAGCTCCCTATGATGTCACTCTCTGAAAGTCTAATGGTTTATTTTAGTCTTTACAGTGAAAAAACAAAACAGAAAGTAGAAGAGTGATTACAGTGTATCTGAAAGGAAATGACCTGAATGTTTATCTGTGTTTAAAGGCAGTTCATCACTCAGAGCAGTAAAAAAAAAAAAAAACAACAAAATTTTGATTTGCATACATTTTAAAGGCAAATCTGCATTCTGTGGTGCGTTTAAGGTTTGTTCTTTTCACCAAACAACACGCTGACTTGGACATGACCTGGCTTCTGTGTGGGGACGTACACTCGCAGAGAGAAAGCGTCTTAGGAACGACCGCGAGCACGTTCTCCAAAGGGTGTCCGGAGTTTGCCCAAACACCAGTTCTGCCTCACAGCAGTCATTGTTAAACTGAAACCACACTGTGTGCTTTGGACGCTTTTGTGGCAATTAAACTTCCCAGCTGTTGTGGCAATTTTTTCCTGGAAAAGACGGAAAGGGAAATCTGTACGCGTGCTGCATCGGACTCAAGGTCACCCAAACTGTGTGCGTGTCGGGCAGCCCTCTTATCTCTTTCCTCTTGTGGAGAGGTGACGTTCATGCTCGGCACGGCTCCTCTGCATGTCATCCTTCAGTCCGGACTTGCAGCGGTCACACTAAAGACCATTATTCCACTGGATGGAAGACTGATGGATGGATGCGTGGAGGAAGGGAGGAAGGAAGGAGGCAGGAAGAGGACGGGGGGGTGTTGAGGCAGATGAGAGTTCAACCACTGGAAAAAAAAAGCCACCCTTCATCTTTTTTTGCCCTTTTGTTTTGTCAATTGGCTCCATGTCACAGCCATGATGCCTTGGTTCCTTCAAAAAATAAATGGAGGGAAGAAAAAAAAAGGGGTGGGGCAGGGGTTTGAAGAGGGGGGGGTGGGGTGCAGATGCAGGCAGACAGGCAGAACAGAACCAGTCTAATGCTCAGTGAGGCTGAAGATGCTATCCATTACACATGCCCAAGGCTTCACCGTCAAAACACTTGCCCCCTATCTGGCTCTATCTTTGGCTCCAAGACATGACATACACTAGTCAGGAGGTGTGTGTGTGTGAATGTGTGTGTGTGTGTGTGTAAATGAGGAAAATAAAGGGCTCAGTTAATCTGCTGAGTTAATTTCTTTAGTAGTTTTTATCATCCATGACAAATTATGTAATGCACTGTGTATTAGCTGGTACAGTTGTCCCTCACTATAACGCGGTTCACCTTTCGCGGCCTCGCTGTTTCGCGGATTTTTTTTAGTGCAATTTTG
>JAPZDY010000013.1:4433290-4448470 GCA_029783645.1 Ctenochaetus hawaiiensis | reverse complement strand
AACAAATACGCTTAAAACATCGCAACTTACATCGCAATTTTTTAGAAAAGCTGCCATGAATTCAGGCATTTTAGGCCGCAACAATCATGAAAAACGCCTGCGAAATCCTGGAGGGACTGGAATGTGCTTAAAGTTACAAGTCCTTTGCTGTTTAGAAAACTGGCTACTTGTTCAGTAAAAATCTGTCACTTAAAGGTGTATACAGGTGTATTAGATGCTGCAAGGCAGTGGCCCCATTTCTGATAAATAGATAAAATAGTATTGGATGAGTGTGTGGACTCATACATGGATACCTGATCCAGCATTGTAGGCAGAATGCAATTTTTGATTAATATGGTTAAATATGCTGTGTTAAGTTTAAAGTCTAAGAACTCTACGATGTGCAGCTGAGGCATTTAGACATTTGTGCCTGCATTCCTTTCTTATCTTTTTTGCAGCAATAGTGTTGCTTTTTGCTCTAATATTTTTTACGTTCTTCATAGCTCTCCTTTATAATGACTTGTTCCTCTTGACTGAAGTAAGTGTGACATGATTTGTACTTATTACGCAAAAGCAGAGTGTAATGACACAACAAACATCCTTTTTTATGGGAACATTCACAGAACCTGATGAAGAAAACCTTGATTAGCAAAGAAAGTCGATAACCACCGTCTTGATACTCGTTATATCTGATTGGGAATTTGTTTTTGTCAAGACAGCTCAAGCTGAAAAAAGCCAGGGTATGTAGAACTTGCCTGGTATGTTGCCCCTGTGCTCAGACTGTGTGACAGCAGGCCTGACATGCTCATTTCTTGACTCGAGTGTGAAAATAAGCGCTTTTTTTCCCAGTGAATCATTCTCACCTAGCCTGGCCGGGCCTCCGAGTTTAGAGAAAGCAATGAAGTGTTGTTTTTATAAAAGGGAACACAAGGTAGATTTGGAGTTGTAGGGGGCAAAGCAGAGGAGAGCAGTTAGATCACCTCCTCAACTCGTCTGATGATGGGGCCCAGGGTTGCCATGTCTGATCACTAAGTGTGGCCTGTGGGACTTGGCTGACCTTTCCTACCAGACTGTGTGTGTAGCCTTCTGACCCAACACACAGTCTAATGTCTGTAAGATCACTTAAGTTGTCTTTACCTTTCTTTTTGTGATTTATCCCATCTCTGATGTATGTTCAGAGTTTTTCCACAAGAATTGGTGCAAATATATCCTCTACTTTATTTGTCAACTGACTTCCTTGGAATTCCTGTAATTTTTTTTTTTCAAAAAAAAGGCTGGAATGACTCATTGTATTGAAGAGGTAATAAAAGGCATTACTTGCACATGTTTAACTGCTGGAACATTTGAAGGTTTTACCTGAAAATGAAGCCTTGTTTTCAATCAAAAAGGTTACATTTAAACTCTGGGCTCTCCTTTCGCCTCTGAAAAGCTCCAGATCAGGCAAATTGTATGACTCCAGGTGTTTATTTCTCCAAAAGCTCTGATCTACTCTGGATTCACTCGATCAGTCATCATCAGCAACTGTCTGCTGGGGTCTGTCCGTCCACTTTGCCCGTCCAACTCACACAGTGCTCAAATCCCTGTAATAAGTGCAATAGCATTTGCAATCGATCGTGGATTCAGAAATCAAATGTCAATGTTATGAGCTTTGAAACTTCAAACTGTTCGTTCCAGCCCCATGTCACAATCATGACCATCTGGTCGTCAAACAGCATCAAAGGTTGGAAGGAACATAAACAATTCCAGACAGCTATTTACTGGCATCCAGTAGTTTCCTAATTCTTTCTTCATGCATTACCAGCATATCTTTTTCCACTTATAAGCTGTTTTTTTTGACAACCTATTGTGAGAGGAAGCCTTTAACTTGATGTTCATTTACTTACTGTAAGAGCTGGCTTCAGTCTTTGCAGTGGTGGGGGTTGCAGCACTTCCCTTTCTCTTTTGTCAGAGAGTCTCTCCCCTGTGTAGTAGGATGCAGGGTTTTTTTTGCAGAGTAATGAAATAAATAACTCAGGCAGGAGTCCTGCATTGCCTGCAAAGTGCAACATCAGTCAGGTTTGGAGTTAAAGGCAGAGAGCTCGCAGAGTCCTCTCCTCTGTGGGTTTTCACAGGATCACACAGACAACTTCAAATCTCATCAGGTGTTACAACCCTCAGGTGGATTTTTTATTTAAGGAAAGACATTTGCCTTTCTCCAGCTCAGGTGTGAAGAGTCAGAGAGAGGGGGAAAAGGAAGAGGGGAGATATTCCTTCCTCGTCGGTTGTATGTCCTGCATTGCGGCCTGATGCGTGATGAATTAGGGTGAGCCTTTGCAGCACTGATTCTTCGACTGTCTCAGACTGGTACCGCTGCAGAGACAAGCACAGGCAGGCACAACCAGCTGGGAGAGACACCATAACAGGAAGAGACAGAGAGAGACTCAAAAAGAGGGTGTTACCAATACGCAAAGGCAGGCGACAAGAAAAAAGTGCGGTGTGCTTCATCGTCTTTTAATCTCCTTACCATGGTGATGCATCTATAACCAGGAGGACTCTTTTGCTCCGTACTGCTGTGACTCTGCTGGATCCCTCTCTCAAAAAGAAGGCAGTTTTTTCTTTAGTGTTACATCTCAGATAATCCCCTGAGTTTTTTTGGAGCATGAATCATTAATATATTGCTAATGAAGCACGACTGGGGCGATGACTACAGAGTATAGGATGCCCGCTGGGCTTGCAGATGGACATGGAGATGCACCCTTTGCCTTCTGCCGATGATTACCTCTCGCCTCCTTGCTCCCTCCTCTCCGTCAAGGTGGCATCGAGGAGCGTCGCTGTCAGCAGGGTGCTGCCGGGCACAGCAGGGTTTGATACACAGCTGAAGGGCAGGCGTCTGGGCAGCTTGGATTTCTTGTAGTGTAGCGTAAAATGGCTCATCTTAAAGTTCTCGATTGTATGATTAACAACAACTGGAGTCTCATCTGCGATCTGTATTGCGCCTGGAACAATCAGGTCAGTTTTCTGTTCATTTTTTAAGCATCTGACTCACAGGTGACTGTGCAAGTAGGGCCTGAATTTCCTTTAGGCATCTTTAGCTTCTCATTGATACTGACAGTAGAATTTGCAACAAAGGTTTACGATAGATATCCAATACCAAAGGTAAATCAACCTGTAATGTTCTACACATCCTAACCACTAGGCTACTAGTGGTATGCCTATATAGTGGTATATTAATCGTATGGTTAACTGGTACCTATTCAGGCAAACTGGTAACTTCCTGGTTGCAGTATAGCCTCTACAAACATCTGACAAAGTAATTATGTTAAGCATTTATACATGAGTTACTGTTAATAGAGCTGGATGTGCAGCAAGTTTTCCTTTTTTCTGCCTGTAGGTTTTTGATGACCCCTCCTCACCCTTTTTATGAGCTTCCTTTCTGTCCCCTGTTGCTCTCTGGAGTTCTCCAGGAAAGGCATCCCTGACATCTCATGTATTAATAGACAGAATTCATTCAGTAGTGCAGTGTGGAACTGGAGACTTTGGAGTGCAAGGCATGCTGACCTCTGAGTGTCCCCGCTGTAGCAGACAAAGTGCCTCATGCAGTTTCCAGTGGCATTGATTTAGAAAAAAAAAAAAAAAAATCAGTGTTATCAAGTTATTTAAAAAGCGATTCTTGGTCTAAAATCTCTTTTTGTCTTGGCTCCATTTCAAATCGACTTTCCTAAAGAGTTTTTGTGGTGGTCAATGGCTTCATGTAGACATTTGACTCTCTTGAAATAAATATCTTGCAAAAAGTGTGACTATCAAACAAAGGATGATATCACTGATTCCATAAGCAGTTAGAGAACTACAAATTTAGGATGCAATCTTAGATCAAAGACTGTCTGGTAAAATCCAGTGGAAGATGCTTTTTTTTTTTGTTATATGGGATGTTAAGTGCAAGGGTGCAAAGGTCGAGTCCTTGCTATGTTCAGAAAATGGCCTATTGGCCTGTGAATCTGAGCATATGAATGTAAGCGTTCTCTCTGTCATACAGTGCTCTTTGTGGTGCTATCTTTACATATCCATTTGTCTCTATATGCATTGAAGACAACTTGGCACCCTCACTGAGGCTTCATATCTCTGACATGCCTTTTCGACTTTTTCACTGGAAACTCACACAGACAGCTCATTGTTTCATGCATTTTCCCCTCTCCCCTTTTTCATTTTGCCATGGAATGCCTGATGTGAGGACTAAAGAAGTCTTGCCGTGTCGAGCATTGCAGCAGAGCTGCTCTCTGGAATGCCCCTTCCCCTAATTTAATTTTAGCAGTGGTGAAAATTGTTTGCGTCCCAAGCCGAACTGATAGGCCTCTGTTTCCAGAGAGCCTCTGCTGACCGAGGCGCTGAAAACGGCCTTTGTGCTCCAGTAGCACAGCACAGAGGCCTCATGAAATATTTACAGGCCAACACCTGGTGTGAGACAGAGAGAGAACAGCCAGAGAACCAACAACACTGCCACCAATAACATTAAAGGTAACTCTATTAATATCTAGACCTGCCAAAAAGTTTTGATCTCTTATCGTTTGATCTTAAGCGCTCTCAGGAACAGTGGTACTCAAGTGTCAGTGAAATAAAGACCGAAAAAGTCGCAAAACAATTTGGAGCTGGAAGATTATAAGATTATAATATTAATACATCAGTTCCTTACCAAAAAAATAATAGGCAGCTATTTCGATTAAAGAAAATCATTAACAAAATGTACAGATTTGTAAAACGATAGCCAAACATTCCCTGATTCTAACTTCTAGCTTTACTTTGCCATATGTCATTGTAAACTGGATATCTGTATGTTTCTGACTTTTCATTTAAGAAAACAAGACATTTTAGAGATGTTTGGGCCGTTGGAAGTGTTTTTTTATCACTGTTTTGACATTTCTGAATAATTAATAGTATGAAAAAAATGTTAGTTGCAGCCCTTAAGCTATTACCACCCGAATAACAGGGGTTGCATCATTATTCACTAACAGATGTTAATAAAATCTAATCCAGATTTCAAGTCTTATCATCCCTCCCGAACAATGCCATTAAATGAAACCCCATTTCATGATTAAACTGTAAAATTATTAATGGTGTTCATGCAATTTTTCCTGCACGAAATTAAATTTGGTTGAAAATATGATATGAGACTTTTAAAGGGTAGCGTAATACAACTGTATCATTCCAAAGTGCCTTTTGTGCAGGTTATAGCTTTAACAATCAAAGATAGCCTCTGTCTGCCCCTTGTTGTTTTGCACCTTGGAAATGTCTGAGTGTCTCCATTTTGTTCTGAAGAGTGGTTTTACCATGGCACTGGGGGGTTAAACAGGAGACTCTGCATGTCACTGGGTGCACTGTCACGACCCCACTCTGTCAAAAACCTCAAAGAACAACCAGGATTAATAATTCATAGATGAGGAAACCAATTATACAGGGCTTTGCTCACATCTGGGTGGGGGGGACCCTTGGGACTCTAATTGGCCCACCTGCTCTCTGTCTCTGAGGGGTTGTCGGGTTGAGGATGTCTGGCTGGATGTGAGGGTGGCGTGTATGTCCTCTCTTTGTTTAGACGCCTCTGGCTCTGAGCCTTTAATGTGGGGGGATGGCCTGTTCTACGGTGCAGCGGCAGCAACCTCAGCTGACATCCCTGTGGTGCTTGACCACACCCAACACAGCAGGAAGAGCTTCATGTGTGCCATTCATTACACTTTTGGACTAAGATAATTACAAGGCAAGCAAGAAATAACCCGAAAGTAATACATAAAAATAAAAAGTTACATCATTTTAATGATAATAAATTAAATACCAGTGTATATTTCACAAAATCACAAAGATAAAATAAAAAAAATGTGCACTTTGTGGCTCTGTGAAAGTTTTTTTTTGTACTTTTTGACATTGTGTAGACAAAATAATAGTTGATTGCATATGGCCTGCAAATTACTGCAGATTTCTTATTGTTGTATGTTACAACCCTAAGCAAAATAAACTAGCACCACCAACATATACAATGCAAACCCATCTTATGATGGTGATTTAGCTCTCTGATGTGCGTCAGCCCACTTTTGTCTGGTTTCTCTCCCTCTGTCTGTCTGTCCCTTTCTCTCCTCTCTCCTTCCATCTCCATTTCTCCTTTGTGGAGAGGAATTCCAGGCTGTTGGCCCACACAATTGCCCATCCATTACCATATGAAAGCAGTCGAGGGGCAGTGAGTGAGGCGGGAAAAAAAGAGAGGGACGGAGAGTCATAAAACTTACAAATCAGTCCTAAGAAGACATCAGAACTTTACTCAACATCTTGCCAGCACTTTTGCCTATGTGGCAAATATTTCCTTTAGTAAAGTTCTTCATTATCAAATATAAAAAAGATAAGAATTGGTCTGCTCTTTCTTTTTCATCCTTTTTGTTTTATTCACGGACATTTTTCTGTGTTGAACTGCTCTTGTCTGACAGTGGCAACATGTCAACAATAAGTGTCAGGCTCATATTATCAGGCCCTGGCAACGAGACTTGTCTTCAGCCCGAGATGTGCGAAGCTTGAGGGTGATATTGCCTGCCTCTTATCCACTCCTCTCAGGCGTAACATCAATCAATCTAAAGGATTTGCTCCGCTCTCTGGAGATCTTAATATTGTCCCAAATGGAGTGCTGTCCACATGGCGTTTAATCTGAATCATGCATAAATCTGTAAACGCTTTACATTTGAAAATTACTTATCTGTAAAAGTGTTTTCTGGTCATTTTGGATGCACTGATGTCATCATATGATAAGAGGTGGGGCTGACCTGGTTATGCTGCTGAGTCTAAACAGTTTAAATCTCCATTCTGTCCTCAGACTCCACATGATCATTGTTATATTTATAGCAGAGGAAACAATTTAGAGGTGCTGATTCATGCATTCTACAAAGGAAAAGATGTTTTGAAATGACTGCAGCTTACTAGTGGACAAGCTGTAAAGCCTGTGTTGTGTCAGTTAGTTGGGATGTACTGAGGCGTTTAACTATAAAGAAGTACCCCCCACTGAGACGAGTTAATGTTTACACACAGGTTTCAGAACTGAATCTCTGACTTGCACCTTGAAACGTTTTAACAGAATCGTGTCACAATCGCTGGAGTCATCAGTTATGATTAAGTTAATTTGTATTTTACAAGGATTTTAGCTTTTACAATCTGAATTAATGTTAATTAATGTAATATTATGGGGATGCCAAAGATGGTGCTAAAAGCCTTTTGATGAATCAGCCTGCTGCTTTTACTCGACTTCAAAAATAGGTCACATTTGATCCACCAGAATGAAGAAATAAAAGATATCCATCGTGCGGCTACTACTGCTGTGTCATCGTCGCTCCACACAGCTGCAGACTCAGGCTATTCTTCCCCGTAAACTCAGGGCTTGTTTGTATGCCGCCGTAAATTTGAGCTTAGCTGTAGTCCTCAGCATTTTGGCTGAGATGTAGCAAAAGGCGGCATGAACAGAGTGCTGATTCACCTCATGCTGCCACAGTAACCCCTCGGTCCCCTCCTCCCCACACATGCACATAATCCCTGTGACATGTGCAAAAGCTGAAGTAAACACGCAGTGATTCTGGTTTGTAAAGGTTTGTCTGTTCATGGCATAATTACAGATCACAGGCCTCTGGAGAGTCTCTAGAGGCTTAGCTCAGCTAAAGAAGAAAAGAAAAAAACCTCATCCTTGAAATACAACCTTGGTAACAGAAAAAGATGGCACATTAAGATCCTTTTTTTCAGTCATTTTTCAAATTTGCTATTTCATTTAAAGCAAGAGAAGAAAATGGGAGAGTAAGAGAGAAAGAGAGAGAGAGAGAGAGAGAGAGAAGACAGCTGAGGATGTGAACAAGAAGCTGCTGATTCTTCTTGGCCTGGATGATGAAAAACTGACTTGGAAAAGCTGCAGCTCTTTGGTGCAATGCAGACAGGGCTGGGAGGAGCCTCACCAGTGGGTGGAGCTGTATGTGCATACATGTGAGAGTGTGTGTGTGTGTGTGTAAGTGCCCATGTGTGATTGTGTTTGTTATAAGGTGCTGTTTTGTTTTCATCTAGAGTGTTTACACATTTGCTCTTTTGTCCAACCCCCAGGCTCTCTCTCTCTCGAGGTGAGGTTGTAAATATCCCCGGCATGCTGGAAGGGAAGGGTTGCTATGGTGATTTTATCCTTTTCTCCCCCCCCCAGGTGTTTGTTTTCTCATCGTGTGAATGCCAGAGACACCACTGTGGTGCACAGTACATCTAAACTCGATCAACCTAGTAAGAGCAGTTACGTCATGTAAGACAGGCAGAGGGTGGAGGAAGGGGGATGAATAATCCCTCTGCAGAGCCCTGACAGACAATCCATAGATCACTGGTGTGTGTCGGTCAATCTCTCCATACTCTGAACCCTCTCTACCACTGTCAGAGTCTGTCCTCCACAATTTCATTTAGTTGAGATGGATGGATCAATAACTTTCATAAAAAGGATTCTGAATGCTTAAAAAACACCATTATGTCCTTCTGCTCTGCCTCCCTGCATCTCCATGAAACGCTGAGCCTGGCATGTTTTTCTGTTGTCCTTACACAGCCCTGAGGCACCCCAGTAAAACCCGCGTTAATTGGCTGCCAGTTCAGTGCCAAAGCACGTGATTGGCCAGGCAGCGCAGCCTTCACAGCGATTCAGACGGTGATAATGATGCCCTCCGTCCTGCTCCGTGTCAGTCAGTGTGCACACGCCGCTTTGTTCTGATGCTGATGAGATGACATCCCATTAGCATTCAGAGCACCTCCACACCTATGCTCCTTTAACAGCCTGACAGCGATAGGCTGAGCCCTGTTTACTAATCAGCTGTGATGAATTGCAAGTAAAACCAATCTGACAGTGTCAAACGAGAGGTCAACCGAAGGGGACGGTGCCAAATTCGTTATTTTAGCAAAATTGTACACCTCGTTCTCCGCCCGAGGAGATCTATTTCGCTGCCATTGTCTGTCTTCAAAACACAAATGATATCCATCTGTTTCTTCCTCACTGTTTTCCTTTGGCTTTTATTTTTTAAAGGGGCCTGTGCAGGCATGCCAGAGAGAATGGTTTACTATTTGACTAAGGGTTTACTGTGGTTATGGGGAATGCAGTGGACACTCCCTTGCTGTTGTATGGGACACAGAGATGATTAGAAAACAGTCTGATGAGGGCAGACAAAAGAAACTGTGGGGCCAAAAGGGAACAGGAAAGGTGAAGGAAACGCACGACTTAAGATTGAGTTCTCAAAGTTAAGGGTTGAAGTGCTCTGAGGTGCAGTGAGAGGGGACAACAATAAAGGACAGGAGATGGAGGGAAAGAGCAGGAGATGAGGAGTATGAGGTTTTTATTGTTTCCAGCTGGGTCGGGGTGTGGTCCTCATGGCCTGGAGACCTGCTGTGTTCAGTTCTGCTCTGAGTCCTCCTTCACAGTTTCTGACCCATGTGCCAAATGGCTTCTCTGTGTGTTGTTTTGCATGTGCATATGGTCCTGCACGTGCGCTGCTTAATACTGATTTCATTTCACTGTTTTGTGACAGTATTATTATCATTTCACATTGGAATACATGTATTTTAGGGATATTTTAGTGGAGGTTAAGACAGCTTTAGCCCGCAGGATTTACATTAACTCCTGCAGGAATCAAATGGTGTCGTTTCCATTTCAAGATGATGTGTTGAAATAGTGGGAAACCCAGCAAGTGGAGTATATGTCTTGAGGTCAAGAATCAAAATGGACACTGCAATTTTTTTAAATTGTTAACTGCGAAAGCTGTCAGATTTTGACATGTTTTATTTTCTTTTTAGGGTCAGCTGAGGTAGTAATAGGGGTGTAACTTTTTTAACACTTCCTGTCTAGGCTTTGCTTGATATCAGATAGAATTGTCATCCTATTACACTCCATTTCCATCCTCAGCCTGACTCTACCTCAGCTCTAAGCAATTTCCATTGAGGAGGCAGATTTGATTTGCCCTAACCAATACCTAGAGACCAAACATATCTCTATGAATCAGATCAATGAAAGCTCTGGCTGATGGGTGACATACTGTGTGTGGGTGGTGCTTGGATTTGGTTTTTCTGTTTTTTTTGACACGGTGGTGGGGTTCCAAACTTTCTCATATTACAGCTTAACAGTACACTGAAATATGTCTGTGAACACATATGAGGCGAGAAACAGAATCTTAATTTTTTTGTCACCAAACGCTCAATGGAGAGTCTGCTTTTTTGGATGAGAAAAATCGTTGTTTCGCGTCATAATGCCAAACTGAAGAATCAGTTAAGTAATATTTGGTATGGAAATCTGGAAACAGGCGAAGGTAGGCTGGAATATATCCACATTTCATCCGTGTCTTCTATTTTTTTATGTGAGAGCTGCATTTCGGGGGGAAAAAATCTTACTTCAGCTTCCCGAAAAGCAACAAACAACAACTGCAAATTGATCAGCAGTTTAAAGTAAATTAGAATTAAATGAGAGATTCTCTGTTATTGGCTTGTGTCACTTTTTAAATAGATTTCAGCACTGTGTACAAATGTAATGGAAAAAAGCAACAAAGATGTCCAAACTAGCCAAACATTCAAGTAGTTACGGGAAGAAAACAGGCAGCCAGATGGATTGTGAGAAGACCCCATCAGTGAAAATGCCAGTTAACATGTTTGGAATTGGCTTTTAGTAACCAAACTGAATTACAAAGCATGGCTTTAATTACATAACATGATGCTACACTTGAAACAGTTGCTTTTGTGCTCCCATTGATGGATTGAGTGTGACAAAAGGATCAGCTTTTTTTGCTCCTTGCAGGATTTAGTTTTGGCATGCATGAAGGATAATGTGTCTCTGACAGACATGTAGCTACAGTGCTTATAAAAAGGCCACTTTAAAACCAAAGAATTTCGCCTTCACCGCACAATCTTCTGCTGCCAGCCTTTTGGTGTAGTTATCGGTCGTGTGGTTTTTCCTCGTCTCTCATCGCTTCATTATTCAATTAAGCAGTAAAACACATGTTAAGCTTAACATTAACCGCACATAGGATCCCCTATTGGGACAAGAGCAGTAAAGATCAACCATGGGCTCTTGTATCATGCTCCTTCAGCAGCGATGAGACTCGAGGCCTGGTTCCCATTTGGACTTCTGAAAGACAAGGTTGATGCTGCACGACGGGTGCACCTAGTAAATACCGTCTGGTTTGGAGGGTGAGATTGCAGAGGGCCAAGCTGCCAGATCTGGCACAGATAGGGGGCAGAAAAGGGAGGGCAAAGCCAAGAGGAGACATTTTAGTGGAGCGGAAAGAGAGTGGAGGAGACATTTGGTTTCCACAACTTGTGGTTACCATAGATTTTGGTGGCTGTAATCTACTCCTCTTGTTTGTGTAGAGGCTAATGGGGTCAAGAAACAATAGAGTAAAGAGCTGTGATTCAGGTGCAGAGATGCTTCTAGCTAACCCATCCCAACAGTCCCAGTGGGGGCATCCATCAACGACGCTCCAGGGCTTTTTCTTCCCTGATTTGATTGATTGCTAATGACTGGCACTAATGGACATGTGGCTCCATGCAAACATGTGATACAATGCGCACATATGGACGCATGTGTACATCCACATGCAGAGTAGTATCGCGTACACATTGTAGAGATTTACACCTCTTAGACACACTTATTCTGGGCCTTTCCACAGGCTCAACATTCCTCTGGCCGTATCTCACCGAAGGCCCCAACTGCTTTTAATCAGTTGGGTCACGAGGCACTCCAGATGGGCCTCAGCATTGGGTGGGACTGCCGTGGACGTGGTGGAGAAGGGGGTTGAGGGGGGAGTTGAGCTAGTAATAGTCAACATATTTGTGCCCCCTCTCCTGTATCCTCAACGTCCCCTCCCGTCCTGTATTGCGTCACCCTCCTCAGAGACCCATGCTGGACAGCTTGAGCTACACTGGCCCTGCCGTTTTCGACGCATGCATTTCTAAGACTCTCACTTTTCCAGCGTTTTACTAGCTAACATTTTCCATCGTCAGACTGCATGCTCCAAGTGTTTTGAAAGGAGCACTGTGTGCTTTTGGAGAGCGTCACTGCAGGATGTGCTTTTACAGTCCGAGGAAAGATGTAGGTGTACATTGCAATTTAGTATTTCTTTTCCTCAGATGTCTTTAATACCGAGTTCACCGAGTACAGAATGTCTTGATCTTGGCCATGTGGGCTGTAGGACAAAATATTTGCAGAATGTGCATGGAATCCCTTTGCCCAGTATGTGTCAGCCTAATCAGAGCAGCAAAAAGACCTCATGGATGTACCAGCATCAACTTTTGGTCCACATCCAACTTGTCTCGTCTAGTTAATATTGAAAAAGAAAAGGACTTTGAGAAAAAGGGATATACTGTAAAGGAATCCTGAATGTGAAAGTGCAAACTGTCCATAAGATTGGCATCTTCAAAGCTGGACTGAGATGGCAAAAAATCTGTTTGTTCTTGTGATATTCCCTTTCTTTCTTTCAAAGAAGCCAAAACAACACACAGCATGCACATACTGTAAACATACAGAGCAATTTCCTCTCTCCAGTTGTTTAACAATCATAATAGCTGGTCTTTGTCAGCATGTCAATACACAGTCTCGTGCTTTGATTCTCTCCTCGCTCGTCCAATCTTGCTTTGACAGTGTTTACGACTGTTACCTGGATACTGTAGTACTAATCTCCCCTTTCCTCTCTCCCCTTGTCACCTCTCCCACTGACTGCAGAGGTCTCACATTACAGGGGCTAACATTGCCTCATTTTCAGCACAGGCCTGTTGGGTTAGTACTCACAGGGCGCACACCCTGGGTGAAGGTCACAACACATCCGCATTATAGGAAATGTCTGGGATAGTCTCACATATTTTGAGTGGAATGGGATCTAACATAGTGCTGAGTTGTTCCTCAAAAGCTCATTCCAAACGGTGAGGTCCCTGTCCCCTCATCGAGAGAGTAGTTTTGTCAAAATGTGGCATGAACAGCAGCCCCATGATGTTTCCATGGCAAAGTCCACATAGGAAGGAGATGAGGCCAATGAAACATCTTAACTTTAACATGGGAGACTGTTGTTTGTGTCTCTTTCATGTTTAAATGTAAGTACAGACCTTCTATAACCTGCCCATACCATATTGTTATTATTGTCACCATAAAGACTGAGATATAATAACTTAACAAAGCAGTCATTCTAAGCAGAAACACAATACTTTTCTTACCTAAACAAAGTTCTCATATTAACCCAAACCATCAAGTCATTTTGTGCTAAAGATGCAACCTTAGCATTCTCACACCATGCATTTTTAACGATGATTTCTAATGTTTTTTGGAAAGTAAATACAAATATTAGGGGTCTTAGATAAAAAAATGCTTTTGTGTCATATTTCATCATTTGATTTTGAGGATGTGTTGCCTTTTTTGCATGTTACTTGCGAAACTTATCACTGACATTGAGTCTGGCAGCTAGTTTCACTGCAGTGAAGGCCCTAATGCAGCAGAGCAGGGATACAGAGTGACTTCTGCCACTATTCCTGACATGATGGTGGAACATTCCTCTCAATGGGATTGACTGAGTAAGGTTTGCTTAGTTTAGCTGCTGATCTCAGCTTTCCTAAAAGGATTAGGTGGCTGTACCTGTAAGGTAGACATTGGGCATCCCTTGACGTTTGCTACCGTGGTTCAACGACTGCCAGGTTACCCAGCACTCACCTGTACTCACGCTTAATGTGCGAATTTAGACTGGCAGAGTGCTAAACTAATGAGCTCTGGATTTAGCTAACCCCCTGCCACTCACTCGCCATCTCTTCTTACTCTCTGCTCACTAACCATTTAATCACGACTGTCTGCCTGTCAACAGTCTCCAGCCCTCTTACTGGTGTCGCTTGGCAGGTTGATGGCCACTTCAAAGACGATCCATGAACCCTTGATGGGATATGAACAACTTGTTTGACTGCTCCGACCGCTTTCTTTTCCGCTATCATTACGTTTTCCCTGGCTCAGGAGTCAAACAGGTTAAAGGCAGGAAGCTCTTTACTATGATGTAATAGTCTTTTTATGAGAGTGTACATTTACAGCCAGAAAAAAAAAAAAAAAGAAAGCCTGTCTGTTTGATGTCCAGGAGAGACCTGATGAGTTTTCAAAGTCATCAAAAGCCAGACATAAAATAAAAAAAACACACTCGTGGTTTTAGTCTGTTACAGATTTATTACCTGCAGCATTTTTTAAATTTTTTTTGCCAGTTTGCCCAGAAATACAGCAGGTTACTTAAATAAAAGGTGTGTTCGCTGAGCCTGCAGACTCACAGACACCCACCTACCTGGTCTGAGTCAGTGCGACATTACATAAAGAGGCAGTGGCTTCATCTGTTCGAGACTCCATTAAGGCAAAGCCTCCTGTCTGGTGTTAAAACCTGACCTTTCACCTTTAGCCCTAACCTAAACCTAATTTCATTTTACTTGCCAGTGAAAGCTGTGTGTGTGTGTGTGTGTGTGTGTGCCAGTGTTTTCCATCACTGTTTGATTAATACATATGGATTGAATGCAGGTGTCCTCTCCATCCTCAGCAGAAATCATCCACTCTCCCACCAACTGATGAAAAAACAAGGTTTGACACTCAGTCGGATGCTTTGGCTCAGCCTGGCTGCCACCATCACTGACTTACTTTCATAATATACACATACACACTCCTTCCCCTCCTTCCATCCACACGAGCAAGTGGCAGTCATTCGAGTTTTCTGGTGAAGCCATCTGCCTCTCAATCTGGGCTTGCAGTACCACCAGCAGCCCTTTCTCTTTCTCTCTTACAATAACACTTATGCTTGCACATGCCACATCCTGGGGCAAATAAGCACTGATGAGTCACAGCTTTGGACAAATTTTGTTCAACTAGTGCATGTGATCTTTTTTGATTTGTTGGTATTATTGTATTCTTGTTAAAAGCAGTTTAAAGTTTTGGCCGCCTGCCTCTGGGTCTTTATGTTTGATAACAGTTGTTTCTTTAAGGGGCAGATTGTGTTTATTTGTATTTTTTTTTTGCATAGTGTATACGTGCTGCATGTGGTTTTATGTTTTATTTTTAAGGGTGGCTGCAGGGTGAGTTTCCCTTTAAGTGACAAGGAAGCAAAGGGAAGTTAAATATTTTACTTTGGTGCCCGCTGTGGTTGAAAAATATTTAGGATATTGATTTAAGAATTTTTGTTTCCAGCACTGCAGGGGCAGTATTTC
>JAPZDY010000013.1:4388006-4405374 GCA_029783645.1 Ctenochaetus hawaiiensis | reverse complement strand
TCGCAATTTTTTAGAAAAGCTGCCGCGAATTCAGGCATTTTAGGCCGCAACAATCTTGAAAAACGCCCACGAAATCCAGGAGGGACTGATAAATGTATTGGAAAGCCCTTATTCCCTAATTTATTTAAATGATAAAGTTTGCACCAAAGCACAGAAGCTGCAAAACCGTTGACAAAGAAGTCCATTTAGTGGCTGTTCTGTAGATTTCTGTCACATTGTGACGCAGTATTCACTTTTCCTCTGTCAGATTAAGATGTTGTGACTTTTTGTCCATGATGACAAAAAAAAAAAATAACGCTGAAACATCCTGTCTGACCTTCTCACATCGCAGCGTCATTAGCTGTCATCAAACAACACAAAGCCGGAGACTCAGTGAGCTGTCAACCAATGCAGCGAAAAAGATTTAACGATTTTTTTTTAATGTTTGGACGTTTGTCATATCTTACTGATGCCTGCGAGTGGTTATTATTGCTACGTGACAACCCATCACTTTGCTCGTCAGAATCGTAGCAAACAACATACATCCCAAAACACAAAAACACGCAATTAGCAAACACACAGGGTCTCACACAAGCCCAGACATATAATAATGCCATGTGGGTGGTTGTTTTGAGATTCTTTCAAAAAAAAAAAAACTCATTCTGCTGTCTTCTCTAAGTGAGCTCTGGGATGTTCACTTCAGCCTCCCTTGAGTTGCTGCGCTGCAGTTTATTTGCTTGACTCTGGGCCAGTGTGTGATGAGACTGTTGGTGTTTGTGGGGGGGCTGCTGACCACATGTTGACTAGCTGGGTGTTGCCTCTGGAAACACTTCAAAACACACACACACTGGCATAGATACACAGATAAACAAATGTAAACACTGATTTACAATAGGTGCACAGTGGACACACGCAAATGAAGGAATGGTGTGTGTGTGTGTGTACGTATGGATCTGTTTATTTCCTTTCACAGCGGTTGTCTACATACCAACCGGCTGTTATCCCAAATCTTCCTCTCTATCTCACTTCCTCTCCTCTTCCCTCCCTCCTCTGTCTGTCTCTCCCTTTCCTGTATCTCTCTTCTGCTGTATGTTTTAGCAAGTTTTTGAAGGGTGAAATCCGAATGAGGCGTTCGGTGCTGTGCTCATGAAGCTGTGGAGCCACAGCGCAGCAAGAGAAGCAAATGTTTAAAAAAAAAATTCTCCATCTGTTCAAATATTTGTTTTTCATTCAATGTGAAATACTTTCCTCCACAGATAGCCGCTTTATTCCCCTTCTTTTTGTCAGATTTTGGTTCCCATAAAGTCAGCATAGGGAACGTAATGCAGCACAAGCAAACAGAATTCCCCAGTATTCTCCAGTGGGCTTTTTAATGCTCCACCTTCTTTCACAAAACTGTGTCCAAAGTTTTGTCTCTCTCCTCTTTTCTCCCTCTTTGCATCTTATTCTACCCTTCTCCCTGTCTTTCTTTCCCTGTCTTTGGTTTGAGTTTTGTTACTGTAGACTTAAGACTGGACTCCCTAAATCTGGATAAATTTAATTACTTACTTTTCTCTGATTTATTTCTGGCTGCAGTAAAGTCTGCAAGTAAATTTAAGTCAGACAGCTTGTTTATTTATTATGAAATACATGCACCCACCCAAATGGATCTTTTTTAACCTTAAGCCTCAAGTCATAAAATCTTTTTTTAGGAATATATCCAAGTAATTGTTATTTGTTTCATGCGCAGCACATATGTAGCTTATGTTAGAAACTGTGGCAGATCTACCACACAAAATTCTTAGTAATTTACTTAAAGATGGTTCTTAAATTTCATATAGTGGTAAACAATGGCCCCTTATTTGGCAAACCAATTTTGCTCAAAACTGATTGCAGCTAGCTGGATAATTAAGCCATGCTTAGCTCCAAAAGAGGGCTGAAAACACTGACTCTGAATAACTTTATATGTGTTTCCCACTGATATTTTTGGGGTGAAAATCTTCTGCAAGGCAGCTGAAATATGCAACTAATGGTCACATAGATTTGTGCTAAAAGTCTGAGGCTAAAGCTGCAGAAAAAAGCTTTATTCTTGCATCGTAGACTCAGTTCATGCATTAGAAGTATGTCATGTAAATGTAAGGTCAGACTGTTTGTTTCATTTGAACATAGAAACGCATAACAAGCTTTAAGAATGAGGACTGACAAATGTGATTGGGAAACCAGCATTATCTCTGGAGAGCTTTACCGGAAATACTGGAGTGTAGCTTTCCCAGATTATCTAACCTTTGCCTAAACTCTGATAAATTAGCACCGAGAGCCGACTCCCACACAGTTGAGAAGTAATACAGAATGAATCCACCATTGTGAGCTTCTTTAACCTGCAACCCTGCAAACTGCTGTTGTTAGTGACTGGCTTGGCTGCTGCTGTAGTCGGTAAGCTAGTTAGCTGAACATGCTAAGCAAATAAACACAATTTTGAAAGCCATTCCTCCCACTTTTTTCTCTTTAATTTTTTATGCTTTGGAAAGGCTAGTAAAAAACGGACAGCTCCCTCTACAGTCTTCGGAGAGTATAACAGCCAGCGGGTTCTTCAAACACATTTCTTGATGCATTTCTTGACTGTTTTTTAGTCTAAAACCTCTCCATCCATTTCCAGATGTTTGTCACTTATTTCCTCGAAAATGTAACTCTCTTGGTGAACAGTTGGCTCGTTTCACAGAAAACAAATTTAAAAAAAAAAACAGAATGAACTTTTCTCTGTGTGTGGTCAGAGTAATGTCAGTGTATTTCCTCTTTCCCTTGGATAGATTTTGATATTTGGAATTCCTAAAAGAAAGAGTGATGGAAAGTACACAACCACCTTCCTGTGTGTGGTGGAAAAAACACCAGGTGTGTGTGTGTGTGTATAAATCTGTTATGATGAGTGGACGTGTAGCAATGGTGTCAGGAATGTTACAGACCTCCAGGAGTTCAGCCCTGCAGGGTGTTACACGGACATGTTTTTGTGGTTTGTGCACTTTGTGTCCACGTTGTCATTGATATATTGGTTGTGGAAGCAGCTGATAAGTGACAAGAAATGTGCAGGCACCTACAGAAGTGCTAAAATAATGTTCAAGTTAATTCAGATAGAGTTTGAACAAAACGGCACCTCAAAGTCTAACTTCTTGCTATTTCATTAAATTTTTAACCACAACAGCATTTTCCTCAGCCAGCCTAAATCATATGGGTCATTTGCCTGTTAATATTACATGTTTATGTTAAAAAGCAAATATGGTCCAATGCATTGATGTTAGTTTTCTATCTCAAATATGTTATTCAGTTCTGACCCTTTTGTATGTCTGGCATTAGTGTTTATAAATGTACCATAAAAATCAAATTTTCCTACTTCTTAACTTACCTGCAGGGAAAGCTGCTTACTTTACGGATATCAGGGGCTTTATGGTGTATTGACTGACCCTCCTGTAGTGTGTGCTGAGGTTTCTGACTTAAAGCTGTGGCTGTTTCCAAAGATCAGCGATTAGTGGAATGAGACCTGTCCATCTGAGGCCGACATTTACAAGTCTTTCCTCCATCTGACATGCTGTTTGTGAGGATGTGGGTTTGTTAAGTGCTTCACGGAGGTCGGGACTGGGTTACGCAGGTGTCTTAGCAGAGTTTAAGCTTTCAAAGTAGAGTTGTGTTTGGACTAGTTTGTGTGTGAACTGAACAGAGTTTGTCTTCACGGGAATGGGTGAGACAAAGACAGAATTACAGTATTTATTTTCACGACAGCTTCATTTGCTGTCTTTTAAGCAATCCTGTTTCTTTGAGCAGAAGTTTGAGAATAACACACGCTGTGCTTTTGAAGTGAGTCGGAGTTAATGTATTTATGTGAAGTGTACTTGTGCTTTGACCTTCCCACACTATGGGGGAATACACTTCGCCAGGATTGTGTGCCTCCTATTTTCATATTTTCTCCGCTGACATAGATAGCCATCTAAACACATACACAGTCCTCCTTCTCCTCAGTGTTTGAAGTGTTGGGAAAGTCGTAGGAAAACACTTCTTCCTCTCAGTATCACAGCAAAGACAAGCAACACATCTGCGTTGGTTCTTGTTTATTTTTTGTACACTGCCGCACTAATACAAGGGTGTGGAGCTTGTAAATGTGAGAGTTACAAATGGTTAAGTACATAGAGGTATTACACTTGAGTTAATGCAGTGAGCGGGCAGCGGGCCCAACCCTCTGAAGAATAACATTATCTAACCCAAAACAACGGGGGAGTGGGGAGCTGGACGATGCAACCTTGCCCAGCTGTGCAGCCAGGGACCGCAGCCAAAACCAGAGCCTGCTGAGGCCAGAAAGCAGCGCTGACTCCAGGCCAGTGGATGGCTGCGGCCGCACTGCCTGATTGGACCAGATAGAGTTGCATAAAACTTAAAGAAGGGGAAAATAAATGCCATTATTTCTGGCCTCATATGTAATTGCAATGTGAGTTGTGGTTTAAATAGAGACATTCTCTACTTTTCTGTGCTCGAAAAACTCAAATGATGTGAGGAGGAGCCAACATACCAAGTCAACTTGTGTTTTTTGAAGCTTAAATTTGTCAGGTTGAAGCTGTCTCAAGTTTTAATTCTTTGTTTTTTTTCATTTGCGATATTATAACATCATTGCATGTTGGAGAATGCAGCTGTGCGTATTGGTACTTAGACTATGTGATGTACTAAAATAATAAGCTCATTCTGAAAGTAGTCAGTTGACAGATAATTAATTCAAAACTATTGAACTATTAACTGGTTCCAGACTCTTAAATGTGATTTCTTTTTGCTTCCTTGGTCGTGTATGGTTGTGAACTGCATGTGAACTTCACACATTTGTTTAGACTTTAGTTCGTCATTTGGATGCCAAACAGGAAATAATTTGCCACATTTATTTGTAGGTGGAGCAAGCACAAAATATAGTGAGACCTTAGCTTATTTACAGTTTACTACACCAGCAGCTTACGTGCCCTGCTGAACGGGGTTAATGTGGTAAACCTCCCTCTTCTGTAGTTTGAACAAAACCTGCAATTATTATGCAACAGACGTTTTGGCCAAGTTCTGTAAGAAGCAAGCACCTGCTGCTGCTGCTGCAATCTTACAAATGTAGAGTATCAATTGCCTTGTCCAATGGTGAAACATTTGCCCCGGAGGGTAACTGAGGTTATTTAACTCTCATTCTGTGTTCTGGACCAGTCAAAGTCATTTTGAGGCTGGCTGATGTTTTCATTAATCCACACAGTAGTTTATGCTTTGGTAAGACACAGTTGGGAGCATTAAAAATATCCAAAGCTTTAGATTTCCACGTTTAATCCTGTTCATCCAGCTGCGGGGCATGGAAACTTCCAGAATCCAATTTGTGCTGCAGAGTTGGAGCTCGGTGAGATTGGCCTGGGATTTGGAATTTGCCTTGTACAGAGAGAGAGAGGGGGGGTGGTGAGGTAGAGGAAGCATTTGTTGACATCTGTGTCTCCACCTCAGGTCAGCCATGTCCTACATTGTGTCAGTGTAAGTGCATCAGTGCATTTTTTTCATCATGCTAAACTCATTACATCACTAAAGTTTTTCCCTATGGTGGGTTTTTTATCATTAGGTCATCCATTAAAATCATCCCTTAATAATATTCTCTGTTCCTCAACAAGAGAGAGGAGCCATGTTGTGTGCTGCACTGCCTTCTACTGGATCAAAACAAGCCTGCACTTGTTGTCAACATCCCAGTCACTGTCAAAGTGAGCGTATTTATTATTTATTTGTAGCGTATTTAATAGTTCCTTAGGTAAAAAAAATATCCTTCAAACAAAAGTTTTGGATAGAGTTAGAATTTGTACATGAAAACATCTTTTTTCATGATGTAAATGGAGCAAACAATTTGAGCTTAATGCCAAAAAAATCTGACAGTTTACCTCTGAGTTTGAAAATTGCTTTAAATCATTTGCAGTAACATTTGCAGCCACAGGGGGGAGGCAGCAGAATGTATTAGCAAATGCATTCATCACTCTGTTAAGCTGTCACCACAAAAGGGAAAAAAAAAAAGGAAATCTGAGGACATGTCTGCCCATTCTGGAAACAATTTCTTGTCCAAAAATATAAACAAATGTGAGCAGGCGATAGTCAGGATTTAAAGGAAACAAGCTGGCGTTTTCATGTAACAGGTTTGGATTCCAGCTTGAGTAAACTGATTAATTAAAATACCTACCCATTCCCCACCTTTGAAGTGGCTTCTGAGCAACAACTTTAACCCACATCTGCTCCAGTCCAGCTGTTCAGGGCCCCTGCAGAGCACTGATTGCTTTGGGCCTCCCTATGTCACAAATGCATGTGTCTGCTGCTTGTGTGTATGTGATGTAGGGCATCCATGAAAAGAGCATGCATGCTCCGTCAGCGTTCCCTGAGGAAAGAACAGTGCGATGCTCTGATGTTGTACTTCTTCAAAGCCTTTGGGCTTCAAGTGTCAAATGAGACCAACTGAGACTGAGACTTATGGCTCGAGGAAAGACCTTTTTTTTGCTGCTTCAGACATAGTCACCCCTTTTTTTTATTGCATATGTCCATGCATTTACTGCTAACTACTCTTTTTAAACTTGGACGTTCTGTTATTAGTAAACTTACATAGTCTTAATTAGCCTGATTGCACCCACTGGCTTGCCCCATGTGCATCACACAACATAGCGTGCTGTCTCTTCCCCTGCCATGTGAAACCAAACTCCCTCGTGGCTTGTTTGCATGCAGCCTTGTCAGCATACTCTGACCTCTCCTCGCCGTCCTGTTCCTCAGCTGAGGACACATCTGACAGCAAAATAGAGTCAATGGATGGATGAATCAAGGGTCGGCGGACGTGATAGCTCAGGGAAAAGTGCTGGGAATGTAAAGGAATATTTCAGAAGGATCTGCTTTTTTTTACTGAATGTTTCTTATTTGCAGAAAGAGCCAGTGTTTAGTTTGTTATTTGTGGGCTGTTTTAGGAAGATGTTGATGCAACACAGTGGGTTCTGTAAAAGACGACCCACCCTCTTTTCTAGATATGAAGGGCATATTATTATCAAAACACCATTCTTATTTTCAAATAATCAATTTTCCAAATAGTTGAAGATAAACTTTCTGTCTGTTTAGCATTTGATTTACTAAATAATTCACTAAAACAACCTACTAACTACCTACTCACTAAAATAACCTTCGGCATTTGCGTCGTCTGAGTGAGTGCGAAACATCTTTGTCTTCAGTCATTAAATTCTCAATATAAGTGAAAAAAACCTGAAAACCTGCCACAGCATTGCTGCAATCGTTGTGGCCTAGTTCTGTTTCTGCTGCTGCTGCTCTTCCTCACCGTGTGACCAATCATACACTCTGTCGTTGCCAGGGAGACAGAGGAACCGTCTGGAGCCAATGGACACCATTTTCGTCAAGCAAGTGAAAGAGGGAGGCCCCGCCCACGGAGCTGGACTCTGTACAGGTATGCACACTCATAACACACACACACACACACACAGAGTCTCCAAGGAGATCATCGCACGCTCCCTGATAACCTGAAAATCTCATGACTAACTGTCTGCCTTCACAAACGTGCCAGCACGTCTGTACTGTACGCAATTTCACTTCTTTGTACCCGCCAGGCTAAACAGATACGAGTTACAAAATAACAGATGGCTCCTTTGTGGGAGATTTGAACTAAGTGTAATATGCAGACTGTTATTTCAACTCTCCCTTGATTCTTTCTCCCATTTCTTTTTTTCTCTTATCAGTTTGTGAATCATTTCTAAATTTAAGCGGCAGGGATAAAAATATTTAAACAAACTGTGGTGAGAAAGAGAAACAGCTCTTTCTGATTTCTCTGAAATGGAGGTGACAGCTGATGCCGTGCGCTCCGTGCTGTCAGCAGTATTGCCAGGTTAGCACTCTGTATTACAGGAAATGTTAAGTGGCCTGGACAAGCCCTCTAAACTGTCTGCTTTTATCTGTTCGCTCACTTCTCCTGGGACAGGGGAGTGCAGTGTTTTCCCACAATTATCTAGTTTCTCTCTGAAAGTCTCCTCCTGTAAGATGGGCCATCTTCAGAAAACTTGAATGGACATGGATCCTCACACGAGGTCCTTCGAAATAAACAAGTATAGGTGTTCTCCTTTTGATCTCGACACAGATGTGTGTTTGTGCTGGAAGGAGCTGCTCCAGAGTGGTTTCTTGGTCAATAACCACATTGACTGCATTCCAAATCAGTTTTTTTGAGCAGCTGAGCGCAGACATACAGAAGTGCTGTGTTCATAGTTATGTTGCCGTTAGCAGTAAACAGCAGGTTTGTGATTTATTCTCTCATTCCGTCCAGGGGACCGGATAGTGAAGGTGAATGGAGAGAGCATCATTGGGAAAACTTATTCACAAGTCATAGCCTTGATCCAGAACAGGTAAGATATAATCTCTTAATTTCATGGTTCATTTCAAGGGAAATATGCTGAGTGGAAGAGACTGACTGACTCAGACCTTTATGCCAGAATTTATGTCTAATCCCCCTTTACCGCCAACACAACACAGAGACTGAGTCTGAGCCGTTGTGCAACCTTTAAGGAGAAACTCCAGTTTTCCAGAGAAAATCATTTCCTTATCGCAGACAGCTTGCACATGTCTAACATTCATTCACTCTTAAAGGTTAGATTTAACAAGGAAAACGTGTTCTGTTGAGAACTGCCATGGCTTTTCACAGTTTGAGCCCTTTGTTATAACAATCTGTCTCTCTCTCTCTCTCTCTGTCTTTCTCTCACATTCACTTTCATTCTCATCTCAAACTCCCTCTCTTCTCTCAGCGATGCCTCACTGGAACTTTGTGTGATGCCAAAAGATGAGGACATTTTGCAGCTGGTAAGTACTCATTTATCAGTAATATTGCAGAGAAATGCTCTTTTTGTGTGATTACACGGAAGCAAACCACTCTTAAAAGTTTTATGATCATTTGCAGGTTTAATACAAAGTCTGAGTCTTGGCTTCTGAAACTTTTGTAAACTGAAAATGTTTAAAATCTCAATTTTGGAGAGTGACATGGTCACTAACGCTCAGTAAAAAATTATTCGTCCATCCAATACTTACATCCAGTGTCTTCAAACTGTAGTGTGATTATTATACGTGGTCAGTTGGCACAGGTTCTTGTTTGTTTAGAGGATGTTACCAAATCTGGGAACCTCACTTTGATGACAAGACGTGTGCATTATTTCCACTGCATGCTACAACTTGACTTGACACACTGGGAACCATTCTGTTTTGGTTTTCCACTGGCAAAAGTACCTGTTACCAGGAACTTTTTTTTAAATTTCCCTGTTGAGCTTATGACTAAACAGAGAAGAATAAGGCAAAACAAAAAAAAAACATAATCATTCCACTGAAGGAAGCTCGAGAAATTTTCCTGGAAGCACTGTCCCTAAAATATAGTTGGAAACACAGCTGGAAAGCTTCCCAAACCTAGCTTTTTGTTATAAACAAACTAAAACATCTATTTAAATCAAACTCTCTAAACATAGAATATCTGGGCTGATGTTTAGAGAGTTTGAAAGTGGAGACGTTCAAAACATGGATGTTGAACACTGTGGATAGTTGTGATAATTACACCTGTGTGGAAAAAAGTTAAACACGCTTCTCATTCTGCCTCTGTAGTTCTTATTTGAATAATCGGGACTGATGTTGATTGCAACATGTCGAGTTGATGTGGACATATTAGGAGGAGGGAGTTTCCAGCAATGTGAGGAGAAGCGGAGCAGAGCTAGACTTCATGTCTTGGGTCGGCACCACTTCTGCCCGCCTCACTGATGAGCTAAGTGATGCAAACAGCGAGGACATGGCATCAGTCAGGGTCCAGGGCCCAGAGCCTAACAAACAAGAGAACAGTGCCAGGTCACGTCAAACCAGTCGCCACACATTATTCACCTCTGTTTGGGAAATTCTCTCTCGGAGCAGAGAACTGAGTCAGAGCCCAATGTTTCGCTAAATTCCACACATAGCTTGTTAGCTTGGCCGCAGTTCACCAAAAGCCACAGAAACTTGCTTTTGGCATTTTGGAATGAGTCTGAGAACTCACAAGGCTGAAGGATTTGAATGAAGCAATTAACTGTTTCTCCCCATTGAGGAAAACATGAGTTGATATTAAATTTAATCAAGGGATTGTATTTTTTTTTGCTTTTATGCATCTTTAAAGTCAACTCACAATAGACAGATTTTAACTTTTGCAAAACGTTTTATGAATCTCTATCAGATTGAAACTGGGGTTAGTAGAATACAAGTTGATGTTCATCTGTTGAGCCATTTGTTTCATGACTTAGGTCTTTTAGTTTTAATGATCAAGCATTTTCAATACATTCCTCTCCAATGCAAATTATGAATGCTGCTCTGTGTGACCATTTTATCCTGTTAATACAGGAACAAGGACAGATTTTAGACTATTTCAGGGCCTCTGCTTTTGAAAAGATTTACACTGATGACATTTTAGACAGCACTTAACACAATGTGTCGAGTGCAATAGATCCATCAATGTTGTTTTGATGAGGGTGAAGGCAGGAGGGACATGGTCTGTGGCTGTATCTGTGTCCGATCGTCTCCAAAAACACAAAACAGACGAGCATAAACACATTTACACTGAGCCCACACATCACCAAAGGCTGTGCAGCTGCAGTCAGCTGACTCCTCTCATCTCACTGTTTGCAAGAGTGTGAAGTGAGAGAGGAAGCTGGAGCAGATCAGGCAAGCGCGCTCTCGTGCTCGCCCAAAAGTGAGCATACGATAGAGCGGCGTCCAAACAGATGAGCGAGAGGCTGTCAGAGAGGAGAAAAAAGAGGCGTGCAGAGAGAGAGAGAGAGAGAGTTTATGCTGCTGTTGAAATGCTTCAGAAACCAGAGAGGGGGAGGGGAGGTACCACAGAGTGCAGGTGAGAGTGACAGAGCAAAGTAAAGAAATGCTGAGAATGTTGAGGCTGAGGCAGAGAAAGCCCGCAGAAAGCAAGTTTGCCAGTGTATTTTTACAGCAGCTGTGTTCCGGGCAGAGGAAGAGAAAGGGTGAAAGGAGGAAATAATGGGGCTGAACAGCAGCTGAGAAGACATTCAGGTCTGAGAAGGACACCATCACTGATGAAGTTCACCTCTGTTCTGCTTCCTTCTCATTCTCCCTCCCTGACTCTCCGGCTGTGATGCCTCAGCTCAGCGTTTCCACAGTGGATTGTATTTTTAGCCTCTCAGACAACTTGCCTGTCTCACCTCCATCGTTGGCGTTTTACCTCTCACTTCTCTCACCTGTTTAACTCTCTTTATTTCCTTTTTTTCTCTCTGCTTGCCCTTCTCTAACCTGTGGACTACAGTTTTCCAGGGATATCACTGCTCTGGTAAGAAGGGGAACTAAACTAACTAATCACTTTCCTTTAAGCTCTCTTTTCTGGTAATGACAGCTCCTCTGACACAACCTTAAAAGCTTGTATTTACACATGAAGAAGCTGGCAAACCTTTAAAACCCCAGCATGTTTTCCTTTCTTTGCCGTAAATGTACCAAGGTATTTATTTATTGCAGGTACTTTTTTTGTATTTTCCCAAATAGAAGGTTGGAGGAAGGAAGTGCGCTTAAAAAAACATAACTCTGAGGTCATGTGTCAGCAGACTTCAAACAGTTTGCTCTGTACTTTCCGCATTCAGGAAATTGGTTACTATTGACTGTATGACTTATGCAGCAGAGGGAGGCACCAAGCAGCAGACTCACTGTGACTGCTGTTAGCGCAATCGTAACCTGACACCTCAGGTACGGTGCTATCGATTAAAGTCCAACTCCACAACTCCCTCTTCCTTTCATTTTCTCAAGAGCTTGAACACTGAAGGGATGAAAGGGACCGAGCACACTGGTACATTATGCAACCAGGCGTGTTTTTGTTGTTTTTTTTTTCTCTGAAAGCGTCCGTGTTGATCATATACTTGAGAGTGCTTAGGCGTAGAACAAGGCAGATTTGACTGTTGTTCTTCGAGTCTCAAGTAAAAAAAAAAAAAGTTTCTCGGCCACTACTGTAGGAGTAGAGTTATGGAACAATGCTGACAGGAGTAGTATTTGCTGAAAACGGCAGACCGAGGCGTCCGCCGTTCACCCTCTCCTCATGCCTCAGGGCACACTCTCCAAAACCAAAGGTGGGTAAGCCCCTGCTAGCTTTATCCTCACTCTTAGCTTTACTGTTTTACTCTGCATATTTTTATCCTTCTCTACTTATTTGTCTTTCTAGCTGTCCCTTGTTTTCCACTCTTCCACATCTATTGATTCTCAGTGCAGATTATTTGTATCATTACATGCTGTGACATTTATTTGTAGTCTGACATTCTAGATTGAGAAACTGTGAGTAAAGATGTGTTTGATTTGGAGAAACAGTACCGGATCTGTGTCTAATTTTAGCATGTTGTTATTGTGATAGAGCGGCTGAATCCAGGTATTTATCTGTTAGTTACTATCATCGAGGGGAATGCAGTAACAATGTTTGTCTTACTGATAATCTCATCAGCTCACACAAAGACTCAATGAGTCAATAAATGACACTAGTGGATTACTTTCCTTTCTCTGCTTTCAAAATGTGAACTACAACATTGCCTTGGTGCTGTCAAAGTAATTTAGGAACAGAAAAATGTATACTTTATGAGCTGCTGTGGTTCAGGAGATAGAATAGGGAATCAGATATGGACTGTTCGATCCGAGCTCCTCCACTCTGCTTGTCAAACTGTCCTTGAACAAGATACTGGAATCTAATTACTCCCAATGGCACCTTTATTGGTTTGAGTGTGTGCGTGTTCTCGATGAGCAGGTTGCCACTTTGTATAAAGCCCCTGCCATTAGTGTATGTGAATGGATTAATGCTGATTTTTATGGCACTTTGAGAGGACGAAAGACTATGAAAAGCACTTCATGAACGCAGTCTATTTACCACTGCTGCGATGGCAGAGGAAGGTGAAGTCATAAGTGATGTAGCAGTAGGCTCATTATCCAGTCAAAGAGGATTTTGCCCCGTAGTTCAAGTGTAGTTTCATAAACGGTTCCCGAGACTCCCTGATCCATACGTGTCTTTAAGGATAATCTAATGTAGCCTGACCCTGGTTGGGTGTGATTTTCTCCTGGAGTTTCATATGATCTATTTTAGCACTCCAACCTCTCTGCAACCGAAGTGACATAATGTCCCATAATCTCTTGCAGGCCTATTCCCAGGATGCATACCTCAAAGGAAATGAGGCGTACAGCGGAAATGCCCAGAACATCCCCGAGCCCCCTCCCATCTGCTACCCTCGGATAGAAGTTAAGGCTGCTGGCATGGCTCAGACATCAGAGCCTGCCAAAGTCAGTGAGACCCCCCGAGGGCCTGCTCAGGGACCAGGAAGACGAGGAGGGGGCACAGAAAAGAGCTACCGAGTGGAAATCCCTGTTCCGCCTTCACCTACGCCCCAGCAGACATCAAAGTCTTCGACGGTGGTGTGTGTTTGTAATGAGAATGTGAGGACAGTACCAATGCCTCTGGATCCAGTCGACAGAGGCTCCCGGGTGGCACGGGCTGGACCCAGCCACAGGACAGAGGAAAACCGGTACGCTCCCTCAGCAGATTCCAGTACATCCAGACCCAGACCCCTTATTCCCTCAGTACCTGGGGGCGCACAGTTGCAGTACCCTTCGTCCCGCCCCACAGAAACCCCTGTCTACTCCCCTTCTTCAAGTTCTAGACCTGGCCCCATCTATGGTGACACACTATCTCCATCTGTACGAGCCCCTGCCACACCAGACACGTTTTCCACTGCCATCTCACCCAGCGCCAACCACTACTCACCCTCTCCCACGGCCCCCTCCACCTCTTTACACCAGAACATTGACTGGAAAAACTACACCACCTATAAGGACTATATTGACGCCAAGAGGCTGCACACATACGGCTGCCGCACCATCCAGGAGCGATTGGACAGCTTGCGAGCGGCAGCCAATTCCAGCTCTGCCTATAGCCAGCAACGCACACCTCCTTCTTCTTCTAGCACCAGTCAAAGAGGGGCCGTGGGCTTCCAGATCAGACGGAGAAGCACCTCCAATGACCGTGGGGTAGAGATGAGTAGCCAGTGTACTGCAGTGACTCCATTGCGAAGTGCCTCCCAAGAGAGGCTTGGAGGTGGAACAGAGAGTACATTACCAGTTAAGAATTGGCCTCGGAGTGCTTCTGAGGACGCTCTTCCATTTTCCACCCCTGCAGGAGTCCCTAAACCTAGAGCACGGTCTTGTGACTACCTGGGACAGCAGCCTGGAGAGCCAGGTGGAGGTGTCTGTGGAGATAGAACGGGGTTGGAGGACAGGCTGCTGCTGTGCCGGGGAGAGGAAGCCAGGGCTAGCAGACTGGGTACAGGCCTGAGAGCTTTACCTCATCAGAACAGGAGTCTAACTGGACAGCAGGAGGAAGGGCGAGGAAGTTTACTATCTAATTCACCTTTAGCTGCTCCTGTGTTTACTAAAGGCACAGGGGATTCTGCACTAACAACAAGGACGGACGGTGTCATTATGAGACCATCACGTCTGCCCGTCAAAAACTCCGTCTCTGACCCTTTGCATGCCTTATCCTCCACTAAAACCACAGACCCTCTGAAAGACCAAAGAGCCAACATCATGGGCAACCACCTGGGCTACCCTCCTCTGCACCTGCAGCTCAGAGGCAGAGCCGACAGTCTGAAAATGGAGAGCAGGACAGAGGCCGGGTTGGCAGCCAGGTCCTCCTCTTGTTCCGGTCCCTCCTCTAAACTTCCCATGCAGCGACAATTACAAAGCGTAGTCGCTGCCTCTTCTTCTGGCTCCTCAATCACCAACGGAGCTTTGACTGAAAAGCCAAAAGCTGTCGCCCCACTACGGACTAATGGTGGCCTTGCAGAGGGGGTAGAAGGAGCGGATGCAACGGTCGTTGTTCTAAGACGGGACAAAAACTCTGGAGCTCCCCACATTCGCCCTCCGTCCTATGTGCTAGCTGTTAATGACAACCAGAGAGGGGTGACTCATAAGTCACCACCACTGGTGAAGGCAGGCTCTGCAGATGGAGCCATGTGCTTGATGTCCAATGATAGCTGCAGGGAGATGCATCTAAGAAGGCTGGGAGACACACGACAAAAGTCTGGCTCCAACAACTTGGATGACTCCTTGGATTCAATCCCCTTTATAGGTAAGACTGCACTTGTTTCTGTGCCACCTTAACTTGGAATCTTCCTTTTTCTATAGCAACAACAGTGCCATGGTAATCCTGTGAAAAATTTAAAAACAGCATGTGTTTGTGTGAGTGGCAAAGCATGGCAGACATGTGAACCATTTTTTTAACTGAGATTCAGCCAATAGCATGATACATGAACACTCTGATGTAATCCATTTAGGGCTTGACTTTGAACTTTGACCATTTTTATGTACCAACCAAATTGTGTTTGTAGCATCAAGGATTGACGTGCTTGGCCAGATATGGGTCTTGTAAAGTAATTGGTTATGTAAATCAGAAAAGATTGTAGACGCAATCCAATAATTTATAGACTCCTAACACAACAATACAGTACCAAAGCATTGTGCCTTGACTTATGTAGTTTAATCAAAAAACCTTTAGTAGAAAAAGTGTTGTTTTGGTAACTTAACCAAAACTTGAGTTGAGTTGGCATCAGTGTGTATTTACAGTAGATGCACATGACATGTGGGCTTTATTTTCATAACAGACGGTATTTTTATCGTAAAATGCAGGTTTTGTATTCTCTGATTCCTCTGACATTTACAAGGGAGAATAACTCGGCTGCAGTTGCAAAGAAAGTGTCTCTGCACACTGTGTGTATAACATGTTGTAGGTAATTAGGGTAGATATGTAATATGCTATTTTCAGCATGCAGTGTGGAACTGCTTGGATTTTTTTGTATCTCAAATAAAAAACACCAAGCCCAAGTAATTGAGTGTGTTGCCAACAAACCCATTTGTCCCAGTTCATGAGGGTGCCGGCATTTAAAGTATACCTGACATTACTCAATTCACACTCACAGCCGAACATGTTATATAGGTCTTTAAGTGGCAGATGAAATTGGTTCCTTGTGGTATTTTAACTCAGGATGACATAGAGTCAGTTATGTGATTACGTGACAGCGTGACACAGTACTGCAGGCAACCATGACGTATTCTAACAGCCCTTTGGTGTCTGAGAAGGGCAGCATAGAAACATACAGTCACTCAGCACACACACACACACCTCATTGCACCCTCCACCCACTCCCTCAAATGTCTCATATTTCCCCCAGTGTTGTAGAGCATGAGAAACCTAAGAGCATCGTCCTAATGGACTGTGAGGTAACAGAAAAACAAGAGCATTCCTGGAGCAATCTGCTTTAATTCACAGTGCAGCTCCAAACAAAAAAGTGGAACAACTGCTGTACATTAAGTGTCTGGCAAACATTTTGTTCTGGGAACAGAGCACAGTTGGTACTGCTGAAGTATGTGCAAAATATCACGTCCCCTCTAGTTCTCCTCAGAAACTGAATGCATTCATAGCAAAGCAAATGTGTCATTGCGGAAATGAACTCTTTATTTACTTGTGTTCTCTAAAGTGAAATCAATAGATATTGTTTCCTCGTTTTTTTTTTCACCTCTCTGCCAACTTATCAGCTGACTTAACCCAACAAGCTTGAACTCGACCTTGCATCCTCGGTTGTGTTGTCAGTGTTGACTCATCAGCAGCCAATGAGAGCGGCTCTTGTGTTTCCTTGTGCCCCAGAACCCGCAGGGTTTTTAATCATATCCTCTTCAAGCACCAATTCCAACTGTATACACAGACACACCTCAGCTCTCGCTTTTCAGCCCTCTACCTTAAGATCTAGATCAGATTAGATTAAGATATTTTTGCACTTCCCGGTGTTGTGCTGTGAAGTAAAAACATTAGAGCAGTCTTTCCTTTTGATATCTATCTTCATGAGACAGCTCAAGTTAATAGTTAAGGGAGAAGTTTGGCATTGTTGACAACTTTTTTTTTTTTTTTTATCGCAGAGAGTAAAGATCATTTTCACTCTCATGTTGGTATGCTGAATATGAAGGTACAATCAGCAGATGTTTAGTTTACAGCACAAACTCTAACTTGAAGCAGGAAAAAACAACTAATATGTCTCTGTGCTAATGTAAAAATAAATCCAGACATGTTTTGATGCCGTTTTTTTTCTTCCATATGTTGATGCCAATCCCTGAACTTGCTGCTTATCAGCCAGTTACTAGTATTGATCCAATACTCAGTCCCTCCAGGATTTCACGGGCGTTTTTCATGATTGTTGCGGCCTAAAATGCCTGAATTCGCAGCAGCTTTCCTAAAAAATTGCGATGTAAGTTGCGATGTTTTAAGCGTATTTGTTGCGATGAAATTGTGGGAGACAGTGAAAATTGC
>JAPZDY010000013.1:4349359-4373554 GCA_029783645.1 Ctenochaetus hawaiiensis | reverse complement strand
ATATCAAACACCTTGTGACGTCATTTCACCAAAAAAACAAACAAGAAAATCCATCCAATTGATATGCTGGACTATTCTCAAGGTCTTAGGACAATAAATACTACAATATCTGAGGTTGTGTAAATGTAGATCATAAAACGGGTCAGAAATGTAATATTTTGATGTTTTTTTTAAAAGGTAAATTAATTATTATGCAGAATAACATGCAAGAGATTTGAGATTCTGTTTCCAATTAGTCTCTGAGGTTAATCATAGCGGCAGTTTTCAGGTTGGTTCCTCCCTGCTGACCGTATTTTGCCTCTTTTTATCCAGAAGAAAAGCAAACTGAGATTGACATGAGAATAAAGGGAGTTGCAATGCTAAGCAAGAGCAGATGAATGTATGAATAACCCTCTTATGCGTCAGCAGGGCTGAGGACACCGAGGTCACGTCCTGGATGTTGCTTTTGGGAATTTGGAGATTTACGTTGGAAGCTGTTTCTGATATTTAACTTTAAGTCCTTCTGCTTCCCCTCCTGAGTTATTTTCCTGTCAGTGCACTAAAAGCTGCAGTTATATGACCAAATGGGAAAAAAATATGTATATATAGTATTGGTATCTGGCTGCTTGCCCAAAGTAAAAGAGTTTTTATTTATCTTGGACAGGGAACAGCACTCCACATTCATCAGTGTGGAATTTGTAAAAGAATTAAAATATCATTTGTTCTACACAATAACAACAAATAAGATGATTTACAATTACCACTGCTGGTGTAGGATTTTATATTTGTATTACTCTGACGCCATCTAGTGGTAATAACAAGAATAACAATAATATTCAGCAATGTACACCACACCTTTTGTAGCCTGCAATAATACTACTAAGCTTTTTATTTCTTATAGCACTTTTAAAAAAAACAGTTATGAAAAACGATTTTAATAAAGTGTAGAAGAGAGAGTTAACAAACTGAATAAGGCCCACCTGAAATGAAACTAAATAATCAAAACAATAAACTTTATTAATGAACCACGTGAATTCGATTCAGTCTATAATTTAAAAACGTGCGATTCGTGGTTTAATTTAAAGGCACAAATTATAAAACGATGCTGTGAAAAACTTAAAAGTGTCAGGAAGAGAACAAAAGTGTGTTTAGGAATAAAAACATTGCGGGAACTGAATGAATAACACTTTTAACGCTCCTCACAGCGGCTGCATTGTCACGGTGTGGGAATGTGCGCGTGAGGACAATATAATTACCAGCCTGCCTCGTGCTGTCGGTGTGACGTAACGTGTGCGTGAACAACCTCACAGTCAGTGTCTTGTCCGGAGAGCTCGAGACAGTTTGCATCAGCAGCAGCCGGGACGGACTTTTTTTTGCACCTGAGCAGGTAAGAAAGTTTTTATGAAGGCGCGATGGCTGACGGGAAATATAGACCACTCAGTGTATCATTTATTGGATCAATCAGCAACAATCAATCCTTATTTGAAACACTGATTATTTTGTGCAGAGTTTGCTGATTAAGTTACCTGGTTTTAGCCTCTGTGGTCTTTAATTATTACTTTAATATTTCACCTGTAGAGTCTTTTTGTTAATACTGGGCTAAATTTTCCTGAGAAACTATTAAATTTAAGGTGTTTTGTTATTGTTGTGCTGTTTTGTCTCCTGCTGGAAAAAGTAGCAGCCTGCTGGCATGTGTGAAGCTGCTATGTGAAACCAGACAAACTGGTGTGGCGACATGTGATATTGTGTAAAACAACAAAAGGAAAGAAAATATGACATTCACAGCTTAGAGATGAAGTTTTCTGATATGTTTGTCACTTCTGTCTTATTTAACAAAACCATCCTAGTCAACCATTATAAAACATCTATAGAAGGAACAATGAAGGCTTAAACGTACACTCTTTAAGTTGTGTAAGAGCAGCAGGCCGACATCCTCCAAAGACTGGAATTATTATATAAGAGTGTGTGTTCTGCTTAACTCTGATTTTAAAAATGTTTAGGGCCTCCAAACTGAAACAAATACTCTGCCTGAACACACACAGCGGATCCTCTACCAAATATCTGACATCCGACAACATGATGAATAATATGATTCATTATTTTTTGCTATCAACGGATATTATTCTGCCACCATTACTTGGCATTACTGCAACATGAAAATACAAAAAATACAGATAAAACTATAACAACTGAATGAGCATCAACCAGTTTATCAGTTTGCTGCAAATATATTGGCATCAGTACATTTAAAATTTAAAATTAATTTAAAATTATTGTACTTTCATGAACGTTACTGAGCCATTGCACTGATGTCATTTTGGACATTTAAGTTTATTGTTGAACTGTAATATACCCTTTTCAATATATATGTATATATATAATAAACCCTGGTGGTTTATAACAAAAGTTCAAAAATGGTCCCATATTTGATGCATCAATAAGTATTATTTGGAGCCTTTCTACTGTTTGTTCTTTAAGCAGATTTGAATGCCAACACCTAAAATTCCAGCTGAACTTTGATGTAGAAATACTGTTACAAGTAAAACACTTTTGTCACTACTATTATAACATCAATACTCTTTAATACCTTCATTCTTTGCTGCAAGCTCCTCACAATCTTCTCTCCTCTCCTGAAGGAACCATGTCTGCTGTGTACCTTCTCGTCCTGCTGCTTCCTGTGGCCTCAGCACAGACGTATCACTGGGGTCCCTGTCCCACTCCAAAGGTGCAGCCCAGCTTCAACCTTCAGCAGGTAAACACATCAGACATTCATCTAAGCACACACAATGCTCTGAGCTGCAGAAGCTGACAGAGCCTCCATGTTCACAGTATCTGGGGAGGTGGTATGAGATCGAGAAGCTTCCTGCGTCCTTCGAGAGAGGAAAGTGCATTGAGGCAAACTACGGTGTCAGGAGAGATGGAACCATCCGCGTGCTGAACTCCCAGTTTTAGTGAGTGTTAAGGGAATTTTTATTATTGTTAAGGTTGACCTGACTGAAGCTAATTTCGTGTTTAGTTACAAAAAAAACTTTGCTTGGGAAACAAACCAAACACTTTTAGTTTTTTCCAACATTTTTAATAACACACATATTTGCTTTCATATATGAAAGGATCTTATTAGGTGTTTTTCGATTTTACAGCACTTGTTTTCTTCCTTTATCAATTTTAAGGCAATTTTGAGTGAACTCAGTATCAGAAGTGGAGCTGTCACAATATCAGATTTTCACTAGATGACTATCATGGACTAAAGAATTCACAATGAGGATTTTACTGTGACATTTATCAAAAATTACGAAAAATGACATCAGTCAAACTCATCTTTAACTTTGCTGTTTGTGTGTTTTCTCTCCTTTTTGGCAAATAACACTCAAACTAGCACAAATAGAGAATCTGTAACCAAAAACTTTACAAAAGCATTGAAGCACCTATTGACTTTTCTGAGCAGATGTCCTGGTGATGGCACACCTCAAGGTGGAGATGACCTGGTATTTAATGACGTCAAAATGCCGTTGTTTCCTCTGTTTTTGTCTCTCACAGCAAAAACAAAACGAGAACAGCAGAGGGGACGGCAGTGATTCCAGACCCGAGAGAACCAGCTCAGCTTGGAGTCAGCTTCTCCTACTGTAAGCACTCTTCATCCTCATCCTCTTCATTTTTTTGTTTCAGTCTTCTAACTTTACAGTCTTCTTCCCCTTCTTCCATCTCTTTAGCCTTGTATTACTATGTATGTTTTTAGAAGTCAAGTGTTTTGGGAAAAATCATCATAAAACTTAAACTTGAGGACAGAAAAGTAACTATTTTTCATAGATGTTCAGTATTTAAACTCATCCTGTCTGTCCTTAAAGGACACATGTACCTTGTGAATAACGATACACATGATGCAGCAGCCTCATTGCATTTATAATATGAGTGACAATGAGCCGCTCTGTCCGTCTGTGAATCATCTTTTCTGTTCCGGCAGTCAACAGTAGGTGTTTATGTCCTTTTTCAGCCAACTTGAGTGTTTCGTCACTGATGCAGCTGTTAAGGTGACAATGTTCAGGTCGAAACTCACAGGCAGGACTTGTGATGTGAGCTGTGTGGTTCTGGAGATGGAGTTGTTGGTTGATCAGTCCACTTTGGTCCAAACAAAAATGTCTTCTCAGCTATTAGACAGATGATGTTTGATTCTGGACGTAGTGATTCCTTTAATGACTCTGTGCCGCCATAAGATTCACATTTGTATTTCTGAGTGAACTATTTGGTGCTGCAAACATTCTTTTCCCCTCAGGATGAATCAAAGCAACTTTATCTCCACTTCTACTTACATTTATAAAATTTTAAGCCAAATTTTTTCAGTCTAATACTTGCAACCAACTTTTCTATTTTGTGCGTTTGTAAATAGACCCTCTGGGAACAGGAAGTACTCCAATCACCACGATCATCACCTCCTCTCTTACTGCATGTCTCTGTGACTTTTCCTCCCAGTTACTCCCTACAGCCCTTACTGGATCCTGACCACTGACTACACCAGCGTGTCTGTCGTCTACTCCTGCACGGACATCCTCCGCCTCTTCCACATCGACTACGCCTGGATCCTCGGCCGACCACGCTTCCTGCCTCGAGAGACCGTACGGTTCGCCAAAGAGGTGCTCATCAGCGAGGGAATCGACCTGTTCAGGATGAAGGCCACAGATCAGATGGGCTGCAAGGATACCTAGGGACTCATGGAGACTTTCACTCTTTGCATCGCAACCAGTCACAGCACTCAGAAGAGGCAGTACTGAGTGTTTGCAAACAGGATGTGCTGTTAATAACTCACTGGACTACACTGATAATTCAATATATAACTATATTAAAGCTGTATTCATGAAGCAGTTTGTTTGGTCCCTCATCATTTATCTCGTGAACATTTTACTGACTCTAACTGATCGACAGTAAGAAAATGAGAAATCCAGCATTTTTCGTAGAAATAGAGAAAATATCTGGGGTTGGTATATTTTTATGTATATTTATGCAGAATATTTTATTTGCATGAACATATTATGCTTATTTAATTAGAGATCTATATTTTTTCTACCAGCGGCTCACACAACTTGTCATGTTAGCCTATTTCACAGCTCTGTGAAGAAAAAAACAGACAAACACCAACTAAAAGGCACCAACGTTTAAACTCAGAGTGAGGAGGGATCTTAAATGTCCCCTAAATAAGTTTCAATCATGCTTTTAAGACACTAAGACCAAGATTAATTGATTGTTGATCAGGGAGGAGAAAAGTCATGTTTTTCTGTTTTAAAAGTTTTAGCACAAATATATTTAAGTGTCAGAAAGGTGGTTTACAGATGGTTTGTCTGATATTTTCCTTTTTTTTCAAATCCAGTCTTGCAATGTGATAGTGACATAAAAACAAAACACACACAGACAGAACGAAAAGAAAACATGGGTGAAAAAATTTTAAACCAGCTGGAAATATCCCGGAAGGGCTTCTCTTTGTAAATACAGTGTAATCTGGGCATGGCTTAGCTGTGTCTGTGTGCATGTGTGTGTGTCATGGTGTGTGTGTGTGTGTGTCAGAGTGTGTGTGTGTGTGTGGTTGGGGTCCAGTGGCTCTTCCTCCTCTGAGCCCCACAGACCACAGTCAACCAGCAGATGAACAGCAGCATTTCTCTGCAGAGCTTCACAAATCACTTACAGGTAAACATCTGCCAGAACTTTAACTAACTTCACATCTTTGACTGTCACAAAGTTATGATGAACTGCAAGAATCTTTTTTTTTTTTTAATTTTGGACTGTGGGTCATTTTGCACTGTTGGATCTGAACTTCATTGGCATTGTTGTTCATGTAGGAGGACAAGATGAAGCTGTTGGTCTGGCTCGGTGCTCTCCTCTGCCTCTTTGTCTGTCATCTCAGTGGTGAGTTTCACTTTTTAATATCTGAAGCTTTAGATTTTAAGATTCTCTTGGAGGAAACAGTTGTCATTTTGTATGTGTGGAAAGGGGACAAAATTTTAATGGAGCAGTAGTCAAACCCAGGTTGATGAATGCATGCACAAATGCTATCAAATCAGCTGTGTGTGAATCATCTGCCAGATGTGACAGTGCTGCATCTACAGGAGGACATTTGTTTTTTTTGGTGACTGCAGGAGAACAAAGAGGAGTCTGTCCAATGAAGAATTCTTTAGGCTTCAGACTTGGTGTGTGTGTGTGCGTGTATTTGTGTGCACAAGCGCGCGTGTATGTGAAATGGTCAGCAATAATATTTGAGGAGGGCACAGGCATCCTGCAGTCCTCTGGGAAAAAGCTCAGTTTTCCACACTTGAATCCCGTCTTTGTACTTTGGAAGCCTTGGAATGCTGAGGAATGTTAATTTCTCTCTCTCTCTCTCTCTCCTTCTCACAGAGGCCAGAGTCATCCCAGAAGGAGGTACTGTATATGATTCTCCTTTTAGATAACTTATATTCTGCAACAAGCATAATTTCTGCAGAAATTCCAGTTTTCAATCTCTTGCACTTCCACTTCTGCAGTGATTGAAGTATTTAAACAAGACTGTTAACACCAAACTGTGAAATAATTCACTTCAACAAAAGCCCAGTGTTCAAAACCTGATTGGAGAAAAGTATTTAAGTATTATCATCAAAATGTACTTGAGGTATGAAAAGCAAAAGTATTTAGCCTGTATTTTTTTTAAAATTCATAGCTGATACTTTAGGATAAATAATTCTGCTGCATTGACGTTGATTGTTGCATTTCTCTGCTGTGGATGTTTCAGGTTGAACTCATTTTACTTACTTTAGATAATGTTGACTATCAAAATGAAAATGACTTGTACCCAAACTAAATAATCAAAGTTGGGAGTTACTGTGAAGTTAAGTGTGGTCACTGTAGGTTATGGAAGAGAAATCACTCCACATGGTTTAAAAAAAAGTGAGCCACTTCAGACGCACACACACTCACACTCAACTCAAATACACAATCGAACAGAAACACAGAAGGTCAACGGATGGCGTTGACTCTCTGAAGACACACAGCCAACTGAGCAGGGAAGCACCACCCTCCTTATGTAACCTCTCAGTCAGACTGATTGCCATCAGCTGAAGAGGAACATCACAGGTGCAGCCAATAACTACTGATGAGCTGAGGTTGAGTAACGCCTGTAAGTTCATCTCAGGATCCTTTTGACCCTTATTGTTCCACCAAGTTCTTCCATATACTGCAAGTGTTCCTGGACTTTTGACCTCTTCGCTTCAGAGAGCCAAAGGTTTCTTATTTGAACTCCAACCTCTCCGTTTAACCTTTGTGAAGTTTGATTAGTATTGTTTAAAATCACCACAAAGAAAGTCCACAACATAGACCAGAATGCTTGGTGCATTTTGAACTGAAAGTGAAGCTCGATCTTTTTTATTTTCCCTCATAAGCGACATGTTTACACAGCCCTTCTGGGCCTTTTCCATTATGTTAACTAAGCTCACTGAACCTGAACACTGGGCAGATTTTGAACAGGTGGAACCACACAGTGAATTTAATTTGTCTCCTGTATTTCCCTGACCTGCTGTGTGTCTTTTTAGTGCCATATGATGAACCACCAGCTGTTCCTTACTGGCCCTACTCCACCTCTGACTTCTGGAACTACATCGAGTACTTCAGATCCATCGGTGCTTACAATCGCATTAATGAGTTGGCCCGGGCCTTCTTCGCCCACCAGCCCATCGGAGACACCCTGGGATATGAAACCAATGCAGGACACGAACATTAAAAGGGGAGCTAGACGGAGTCAGGGGGGTGCAGGATGAGGGCAGGGAGGGAGGAGTTGAGTGAAAAAAAGGAATTCATTCATAAGTTTGACAGAAAGGAAGAAGATTAATATGAAATGAGGCAGTACATTGAGAAATTAAATGAGGTAAAGAAAAGGCATAGCATAGCCAACATATGTAGAATACAAATGTAGGATAGGTCTGTGTAGCTATTTTGTAGTATGTATAATATCTTCATGTAATGTGCCATGAATTAATAAAATGATGCCTTAAAATTACTTTAATCTTTGTTTTCTCTTACTCTAAATAGTAGTAGTAGAAGTTAAAATCAATAAGTAGGCCTTCTGTACAATACTTACATTTATGAGATATATATACTTTACTTGACTGTTTCTTGACACATTTACATATATTTTATTGGTACTTTTATTGTGTACAATAAAAATTATGCTATTAGTTCCACTGTTATTGCAAAATATTTTTAGGATAAATATTGCTCAAATTAATTTCCTGAATTGATACAGAGAAAGACGTCTTCTATTAAACTATATCGCGTTCTGTATTGTTACCGGAAGTAAAGACGTCAGGACGGCCGAGCACAATTTAGTGTTGCACACGGTTGCTTTGTTTACTAGCAACTACTCAGCTAGCTCAGCTAGCCACAGAAACAGTATTTTAAACTATTGTTCTACATCTGAACTAAAAACACAATGAAACCTGCAGTGGACGAGATGTTTCCTGAAGGAGCTGGACCTTATGTGGATCTGGACGAAGTAGGTTGACAGATTTTGATCGAAAGTATCATCATAATCATTCAAGACACTGGTTTATGCTAGTGTATGCTAGTTACGTTATAATGCTCCACCCTGATAATAAAACTCGTAGACGCTACTCGTTCTGTAACATTTTATAAATGAGGTTATGTGTCGAAGTATACCAATTTTCCGCCTAATTATAAGCTTAAATACGGTTATATAACTAAAAGGATTGTCTGTCCACATAAACTGGTTTTTGACGCTGCTATTTCTAATGCTAACATCAGTAGTCAAACTCTGTAACCTCACTTATATTATGTGTTTAATTAATACTGACTGTAGAAAAATCCACAAGTCCTTCAACACAACTTAACATCACAAGTACAAACACTGGGTTTTTACTTATCAAAAGGTATAAAAAAGTGTTAAGACCAGCATAAATCTCTGAATTATAGACATTGTAGTGTAAAGTTACATTAAATGAATGTACTCAGTTACTCGATATCACTGTCACTAATCATTAGTGTCTGGTGGCTTTACGTAGGTTACATATGGCAATAAATATACACAGAAATTTAACTAAGATTTTTTTTTAATAACAGGTCCAATACTGAAGTTTTGATACTTTAAATCAAACTTTTTAATTTCTAACTTAGCCCTCCGTCTGTGGTTTATTTAATTATGCAAAACTTTATGACTGAAGCACAAACACTCATCATTTAAAGGGTATCAACTGCACTGAGATATTCAGTGCAAGTTTAATGACGTTGTTATCCCTCATCATTATTGTTTAAATCTGAAGTAATGAAGCATAATAATCATATGCTCATATGTGCCATAAAACTGGTTGTACTGCTGTGTGTTAACAGGCAGGCGGCAGTAGTGGGCTTCTGATGGACCTGGCAGCCAATGAAAAAGCAGTTCACTCTGATTTCTTTAATGGTATGTCTCTTTGTGTTTTTGTATATTAAGTAAGCTTTTCTCTCAATATGGTACAGAAAGTGTCAGTAAACAGTGAGGAGGAGGAAGCTTGCAGAGTTGAATAGAAATTAAACGGAAATTTTGTTTTATCTGACATCTTTATGTGTGTGACATCTAGTCTTGGCAATACACTTAATTCCTTAATTAGTGTCTCAACTAAAACTACAATGATCAAAACCACTTTGCATTACACAACAACAGTAAAAAAAGCAAAATGCTATTTTTCCCCTCTCTGGCTAAAATCTGGCAGTGAAGTCTGACATGAAGAAGTAAAACCCCTCTAGTGTCCTTCTATGGGTGTGTAAAATATTATGGTTTGTGTTTATCTGTTCTTCTTTATTTCACACATTTTTCAAAACATAATTTATATAAGCTTGAGTGGCTTTATAAACTAATCCAAGGCAAAGAACCCTGAAACCTTGGGTGTAGAGCAGACTTGTTAGTACAGAGTGAGAGTTTTCGTTAGGACAACCGCTAACACTGTGCCAGCCACTGCCAGTTACACGCTAACAAACAGCATAAATAAGAGACTCTACACTTGCCACACAATTTTTTTAATAAGGAAATAACCGTAATTTCCGAACTATAAGCAGCTACTTTTTTCCGACGCTTTGAACCTTGAGGCTTAAACTATGATGCAGCTAATCTACAGACGAATATAAACAAATATAAATAAGACAGTGTGTGACGAAGTAATTCCGAGGCTGTTAAATTCCGACACTGAAGAAGACAGCTTTAGTGTTTTTAGTTGTTAAATTTAGTGGGTGCGCCTTATGTACAGGTGCGGCTTATAGTCCTAAAAGTACGTAAATTTGGTTGTACTTTTCAGTAACTCTCAGAAAAGTCTTGAAAACCAACATAAAAAGGCTCATCAAATCAAATCATGGATTGTGATCCTGCCTGATAAATATTGTGAAATGATATTTTAGCCTTATTGCCTAATCCTCGTACAGTTTAGATTAAATAAGATCAAAAATCAACAGCATCATATAACTGGAAAAATTTCCTTATGGAACAAAATAACTTAAATGAGCTTAAAGTAGTACAATATTTTTTCAGTAATATGAAAGCTGTAAGAGGGAAATTGGGGTTTATGTGTAAGCACATTATCCCATTTTTTGCCTTAACCACATTAACCCCTTAAAAAATCCTGTTGTTCCCCTGTAAACACCAATTTACGTGTGAGCAGGCACGCACAAAACCACTAAGCTAATCTGTTTTCTGTCTTGCAGCGTCGGCTGCAGGCAAAAACAATTTTGGCTCAGCAGCACATGACCCAGAAAGAGAAGAGCTGATTGTTAAAAAAAAAGAGAGAGGAGTAGAGGAGGATGGTAAAGCGAGTTTATAGCTGCTGTCAGACTGAAACTCAGCAGGACCCCTCGCCAGTCAGCTGCTTTAAACACTTGAACATGTACACACACACAGACACACACACACACACACACACACACACACTCCTTTAGATCACTTGGCTTGTTAACACTCCAAACTGCCATTCGGTGAATTCTCATGTGGAGCACGTTCCAGCTTGTGGCTCTAACAGGAGTGCCAATAGGGCCCTTTATGCTAACAGTGGACCCTCACAGAGTATTGCAGTGCCATGTTTCACTTGGAAACAGACAGTCAGAACATATGATGAGGCTGACAAAGAGTATGATTCACAAAAAGTGCAACCTAATGGTTTGTAAGCTGATATAATGCATTTTCAGTGGCACTAATGGGCCTCTATAGATTCAGACACTCATCTGTTTATACTCTCACACCAAACATTTAACACTGTGGGAACTCTCCCTATAAAAGGGCAGACAAGAGCGAGGGCACGGACTTTTAACAAAATAAAATCATTTAAAGCCTTTGTTCGATTTCAAAGAGGCTTTGCCCTTTAATGGGGCTCTGTGAGCCGAGGTTGAGGTGCCCCTCTGCCCCTGAGGTGAACATGACAATGTCATGTTAAGCTATGTTAAAAGGTCAACTGAACAGTGTGAAAAAAAAACCTTTTTTCAGACCACTTTGTGGAAAAAAAAAAGTTAATGCAGCTGAAGTGGGTTGTGTTTAAAGCCACAGAGAATTATGGGTAGCCAAAGGGCAAGCTGTTTACACTTGAAGACTGTCTCTTATTAGAAAAAAAAAATGGGGATGTCATGTTTCTGGAAACCGAAGAGACATGAAAGAGTTTTCCAGAATACGTTTCAGACGTTTAAGCAGATAAATGTTAATATATAAGGCCTTAAAAATAATTGCTACACATATATGGCTGCAAATAATACTCTATGTATTGTACAGCTCCTGCTGCATGGTGGAGATGTTTTGTAGCAAATTCTTCATGCAATCTGCATTAACCCTCAAAATATCAGCTTTTAATACAAGAATGTTGGTGGTCAGCAATGGAAACAGCTTGAGGGCGAGTCTGAAATCTGGCGGAAAAAAAGAAAACATTCTGGACTTCAAATTACACCAGTGGATGTTATCCCAAACAAATTTCCACCTGCAGTTTGTTATGTAAGTGTTTCACAGCCACCTTTTGTCTGGGCAACTTTGCAAACCCTCAATTAGTGGGAAGACGACGTCCAGAAGCAAACATTTTACATGGAACTGAAAACAGCCATGTTGCCATGTGAGGTTTAACGAGCTCCCCATCCACACCTGGAGCCGCCGAATCCTCAGAGAGCAAACCAACAGCAGAACGCGCAGGAGATGTCCACAAGCTGATGGGCAGCCAGTTGTGGACTAGAAATCAATCGTCCGCTGCTTTGGCCCCTGCTCTTTCATGAGCAGACCTGAGACACCAGCAGGTAACTTAGTTAAATCAACTGACTGCAGGTCCCACAGCAACCTCCATACAGAGGAAAATTGACGGCTGAGAATGAACCAAACACGAGAGATTCGGTTGAGTTCACTGATTTATTCACCACTAGAATAATGCAGGAACATGCAACAGCAAGAAGACAGTCTCCTGGTGTAAGACAGCTAAAGATCCTGGGTTCATGTGATCTTCTTGGGCTGTGGCATCTGGAAAATATGTCCTTTCAGAGATGGTATTTCTGATCCTTAACTTCATAATGTCCGGCAGTTGATGGTCTTGATTGGATTAGTTCTTTGTTTAAGATTGGTTTCTAACATTAGTGTTTTTTTTTCTGCCTGATATCCATCCAGCTCATTGTGCTTTCATGGCCACAGCTTCTTCCCCAAAGCATAAAGCCGAGGTCAAAGCTAGTCCTTTGTTTTGCTGATCGAAGACAAATTCATAAAATGTCCATCAAAAGGTTCAATTTTCAAATTGTTTGTCGTGTCCAAAAACTGAACGATGTTAAGTTTCGTATCACAAAACGTAAGCTGGAAACAGTGAAACGACAAAAGAGAACTGATAGTTATTAGATGATGAGCTCTTTTTCACCAGACCTTGTACATGCAGTGTTTCATTGTGTGGACTCACAAAGGAGAAGTTGTGGCGCTGTGGGAGGAATCAGCTCACAAGCTATTGTGTATTGTTTCAGTCTTTTTTCTTTAACATTGTGATATAACCACCCCCTTTCCAGCGTAGTTATACCATGTCATGTTGTAAGTTAATGAAGAGGGTCATTCAGTGATTTTTCTGTCAGTTTGTCTTTATGATAAATGCTGTTTAAAAAACAAAAAACAAAAAATATGTAGATTGAAAAGCTGAGAATGTTGGAGCTCTTGGAAACAGATGAGGAAACTAACTGTTTTTTCTCTTTTCTGTCTCTTTTCTTCTCATCTTGTCATCCTCAGACTTCGAGGATCTGTTCGACGACGACGACCTGCAGTGACGACGGCAGCTGCACCTGTGTGTTTCTATTTCTGTGTACATTAGAAAATAAAAATGGGCTTAATCTAAATACAAGTTCTCCTCTAAATGTCAACCTCTCCTCCTCTGTCGATATGACCCACCATCAAACTGAAATAAAGTCTTTTTGTTTTTACAAAAAAAAAGAGAGGAAAGAAGAAGAGTCGTCTTTGTGAACCAGGTGTGTGTGTGAATTCTGAGAATCCCTCACATTCCAGCTTTAGAGAAAATTATGAGTTATGGTTTTGGAGCCGTCGTGTTTCAATCTGCTCCCGTCTGGATTGTAGGTTTGTGAGCGCTGCGAAACACCTGTTAGCTGATGTTAATTACACACGAGATACAGTGTTAACATGACTGCTGAATGTGCAGTTGGGACGCGATGAGACAGGAAAGAGGCGGCAGAAAAATGTGGAAATGTTGAAAGATAGAGAGCAGATAAAACGTTCTCATCGGGTAAAAAAAAGTTCGCTTTTATTAAACAAGTGGCTGCACTTCCAGGAATTACTTCTAATCTGCCTGAAGTGTTTTCAGCTGTCAATATTGACTTTTATGAACCATGGAGTTAACATTTTATACTATTTAATACTCTTTAGAGAGAAAAGTAATTTTCTTCAGTTACATTTATGTGACAGCTTTATTAACCAATTACTTCATAGATCATTTTTTATCACTAATTTAAATATGTTAATTAATTCTAATGTGCTATTTCAGATCAACCCAGCTGTAAGCAGTAAAGTATTTAAAATCAGCTCTCCCTTCACAATATTAAACATTATAGGAGTTGTATTGCCTGATAAATATCCTAAAATGTCTCATTTTGTATATGAAAGTACATTTAACTTAAACAGGAATATCTGCCACCGACATCTGTCTGTGTGCTGGTGACAGCGGATGAAGTGGGCGGGGCTCTGTAGGAGTACAGTAATGTCACATGTTTGCATGAACCAACCAGAATTTATCATTAATTGAGAAAAAGTCTGATTATAGAAGGTAGTTTGTTTCCAGACTGTCATCAGTTTAAAACTTCATCAGGAGTAAGTGGACGTGTTTTCATGAGTTTTTAGTATTAAACTCCTGACATACAAGTTCAGCAGAGTTCAGTTTTGAATATTTGATTAAAGAAATAGTTGTCTTGAACATGACTTATTATTCCCTGGAAGAGAAACCTCATCAGTCTTCAGTCAGATGTGCTCAAACTGCGTCACACATGGCAGATATATGGGTTTTTTTCAGAGACCCACTGAAATCACTGTGTGTGAGTCTTACATGGCTGGCATGTCTGAACACTTAAACTGAGGAGGAAACTGTAGATTATCAAATTCCTCATGTGTAGACCAGCTGTCCCACAACGAGTGTGTGTGTGTGTGTGTTTTCAGGTTTGGACAGAAGCTGTGGTTTGGCCCTCATTGAGGGTCTTTGAGAAGTTGCTTATGTGGCACCTCGGCTCTCCTTTATTATTTCCTGATGTTTTCTTTCTTCTGTCCCTTTTCTTTCTTTTCTTTTTTTCTGCTTGGAGTACGCATGCATCCATGAACAAAAAGTCTAAGTTCAGATCTTTAGTATGAAGTTTAGAAATAATTAACTAAGTGAGGTGTGTTCAATTAAAAAAAAAAAAAAAAAAAAACTTGAGCAAATTGTCTCACCTTCGCTCCACGTCTCCATCTCAGCTTCAAGCCCTCCCACCTTCCTTCTTTTCCTGTCTTTAATTACGGTGCCTCTGATTGGCCGAAACTTCCTAAAAGTTTGGACCAATCAGGCGTCTCGTTGGTCCTTGCGTGTGTTTTTCTGCGTAAATGTTAATGAATGCTTGTTGCGTGTGTGTGTGTGTTTCGGTTTAAAACCCTGCCCGGACCCTCCATCAGGGCAGTCTGTCAGAAGGGTTGCAGGGACTGTGTCCACCACGAACCTCTATCATACCCACACACACACACACATTTACACACATATACACACACACTTGGTGTTTGGGCCCAGGTGGACTGAGTCATCTGGCCTGTGAGGCTTCATTTGAGTCCACATCTGGAACCACAGAGAGCCACGACGATCAGATAACGACAGGTAAGAGACTCTGTTGTAAATGTGCATTTCTCCAAGTGAACTTCAGGTACTTATCCAGGCTTCAAGTTCAGGTTGAAGTCAAGTTTCACTGCCGAGCGACACCTGGTTCTTTGTTTTTATGACGACGAACCAGTAGCTTCAGCTCAGCCGGCAGCTTTGTGGCCACATGTTTGATTAAAAGTTTACTTTGGAGCTGCAGGGGTCGCTTCAGCAACCTCTCCAGGTGACAACTAGCTCATAACTGGGCTCTCAGGTTGTAAGTGAACTGGAAATTTAACACCTACCAGCTGAGATTTATAAGGCTTGTAAGTTTCTCTGCACTGCCGCTCATGCAGGTAACCAAGTGTCTTTTGGAGCTCTTGGTCCAAAAATATTTGCTTCTGAATGTGCATCTGCATGGGGAATAAAATCTAGTCTAGAGGATAAAAAATAAATTTTTCTACACTGGTATTTTTAGATCTTATGCTGGCAAGAAAAGCTAATCTAAAAATATATATTTAATGTACCAAGACCTAAAGGCAGAAAAATGTGAAAGTGATGGGTAATTGTGGGAGTCAAGCATCGTTTTTGATGTTGTTTCGTTTGATATTTGCAGGAGAGGAGGAGGTGAAGTCATGGCTGCAAGGAGGAGAAGCAGTTTCTCTGGCGTGCTCATCACAAGTCTGCTGGCTGTGATGCTGCTGCCTGGTGAGTAAACAGCAGGGCGGTAAAAACCTGTCACCATCCAGACAGCTAACTGTGACAATATATACACAGCTTTCAAGGGAGCGGCGCCACACCGTAAAGAAACTGAAAAAAAGCTGCAAAAGTACCTAAAATTTCCTCCAATATTTGACTTATACTTAGTTATACTTCACTAAAATTTACTCAATTACATTCTACCATTTCTAATATTAATGGATGTTAAATGACTGCATACGTTTAGTGCTATTCACGTCCTGATTACTCAAGAATGCACTAAAGAAAAATGTCAATTTAATATCTTTTAAAATGATCAAGATTTTGAGCTTTTTCTTTGAGCCAATCCCAAAGCAATAAGGTACTTTTTGAACACATTAAATGATGATTTTATGCAGTTATTTTGAATTTAAACTTCATTTAGTTCTATTTGTTACCCCATTATTCTAGAGAAAAAGCACACTGTAATTTTAAACCAATTTTATGGCGAACTTGTTGTCAAATTGAGCCTTTTTTTTTAACCACAGTATTCATCTCGTAATAAGTTTTCTTCCGTCTTTTCAAAGCAAATCAGAGAAAGTACAATAGTAGTTAGTTAGTTAGCTGGACTGTAAAAAGTCCCTGCCTTTTTATCAGTTCATGGATGTAATCATGCAGTTGTACATCATTGGCAAACTTTGAGACTGACTGAAACTCATCTGAGCTTGATGTGCGTTGTAACGTGGCTCTCTCTCTCTCTCATGAGGTGTTCATGAGCTTCAACATGAAGAAAAGTTGCTCCGGACCTGAGTGACATATTTACAAAGGGGCAAGATCTAATCCTTCCTTTAAAAATGCTTTTTAAAATGAGATGGTTAAAAGGAGAAAAAAAGTGTTGAAGGAGGAGGAGGAGTTTCTTTCATCGTTTCTGCTCCTGTAAAAAATTAGTACCTGTCAGCATCACCTCCTCCTCTGCCCTCTTAAAGCTCTGCTGTTTCCAGATGTGCAAGCCAGTTTTTTACAGGCTCGTAAAAAACAATACAGCGGATACACTGAGGCAGCATCATTTAGCCCACCTTCCTCCTCCTCCTCCTCCTCCTCCTCCATGCTCCACCACCTCGAGTCACCTTCATCCGCCTCATCTTTCCTTGAGTTCTCTGCAAATTCACGCCTTTGCCGCCTTCGCTCCTCTTCGCCTGTGACCTTACACGCTGCGGTGCACATCACAGCTTCCAGATTACTCCATCAAAGCTTATCAAAGACCTTTTTTTTTTTAATCAGAAATTGATGGTTTTCCCGCTTGCGCCACGCATCACATAACCCCGAATTATCCCCTCCGGATATCTCTTTTAAAACCTGTCGTCTGTTCCTCCTCTTCCTCCTCTCTCCTCCTCTTCCTCTCCTTCTGTAAGGCATTAACACCTTTTCCCTGTGGAGATGAAAGAAACCTGGAACAGAGCTGAATCCGTCGTTTCTCTCGGCTGCATGGGGTCAAACAGTGCACATTTTACACAAGACACACACACACACACACACACATACACACACGAATGCTCGCGCAGCTCTTTGTAGATTTTATAGGTGAGCCTGTAACATCAAACCCCATGCTGTGCTCTCAAAGAGCTGCAGTCGCCAGCGCTCCAGGCACGGCCAATTACCCCTGTCCCATTTAATGAATAATATCTGTCTGTAAGTGTTTGAGGTTTGATTTCATGTATTACGTCTTATGTTTTACAGACACGGTTAAATAATCAGACAGGGAACAGGGTGAAATTTCCAGAACTTTGTATTAACTTCAGCAGCTTCTGAGTTTTCACATCTGCTCTTGCTTTTTCTCCGTGTTTGCAGCGTTCGTGTCTGCCGGACCGATTGTGCAGAGAGCAAAAGGAGATGGTAAATATGGAATTTTTTATCATAGCATGCATTTAAAGAGTGAAAGGCCATGAAAGTTGCTGAAAAATGAGTCCGTGAAAGTTCTTTCTGATTGAAAAGTAACACCCAAAATTTATCACCGCACCTCAGTGTAGCATCAACACTTAACCCTGTGATTGATGTCTAAAGTGATAAATGGTAGCTGCCACCTTCTTGACAAGCAAAAACAATTAGAGCTTAATGATATCAAGCCCCCCCCCCCAAAAAAAAAATATTACAAGTCTGAGGCCTTGAGTATCTTATTATAAACTTTAAAAGTCATGAGAAGAGTCCTTGAATTTGATGTCCGAGTGAGGATGGAAGCCTCGGGATCAGCTCTCATGTCTTTGTGGCCTCAGTGGGAGAAAGTATCCAGGAGAGGGCAGCTGCTGCAGAGTCACACAGGAGGCTGATCCGCAACCGCAGGAACATCAGCTGGTACAAACAGCACTCCGACTTCTGGAACTGGTACAAGTTTTTCACCGATAATGGCAACCAGGAGGCAGTAAGTGCACACACACACACACACAGAAAAGCAAAAAAACCCCTCCATCCTCAGGGGTTTTTCCTTTAGATTAATCTTTTTTGCTAGTGTGGGTCAGAAAAAGTGACTGTATAACTGTTTGTTTTACCCTTAAACAATATTATGATGGACTAAATGAATATTATTAAGGATTTAGTTGCCACAGAGTCGGATGTGTTCCTCAGGCAAGTAGTTTTGGAAGTAAAGGGACACAGTGAATCCAAAAAAATTGACCCTACTCAAAAAAGTTTGTAGATACTTTCCAATAACAAATATAATTCTCTACTATTTTACTACAAATTACGCTGTGTTTATTAACTTGTCATTGAATTCTGTTTAATCCTAATGTCTTTTTAGGAGAAAGATGCCAAAAAAATGTACTTTAAAAGTATAGAAACTAATGTTTTTAAGATCTGGTGGTTGCATTTGAGTGTAGCTTCTTTCTTTAGCCCTGAATAGTTTTCATCATCTGAATTAACCCACCTATGACCCCCCCCCACCACCTCTCAGGTTCAGGAGATGGACCGCATCTACCTGGCCTACCTCCAGAATAAAAACCGTGCTGAGGGACGCCGCTCCTACAAGGCCTACTTACGCCACCTGGGGGACATCTACAAGTCCTGCGCGGATTCTGATGACCCAAACTGTGTGGCCTCCCACACCTCCAGGCCCAAACCTAAACCAGAGCCCCCCAAGCCTGCACCAGTGAAAACCTGTGACCCCACCAAAGACCCCTACTGCTTGTATGCTGCTTTGGTCCAGGGCAAGAGCCCCTACCTGCCCCTGGTGCTCCCGGCTGCCACTCCTGCCCCAGCACCAGTAAAAGCCCCAGCCCCTCTCTATGTTCGCTCTGCTGCTCCAAGCAAAGACCCTCAGTCAGGGTATTTCTACTATGCTCCGTCTGCTGTGCCTTTCCTCTCCAAGGTTTGCTTTCAGACATTTTCTTTTACCCCAATTAATGTCTTAACGGTCATTTTGGAGGTATTTTTACATACAGTGTCACAGATATAGTAAAGATAGAAGTAACAGTATAAAGATTTAAGAAATTTATCAAACCCATCAATTTATCAAAATAAGGAAGCAGAGGAAAGCTGAGAAGATACCATAGTGACACAAACTCAGCAAACTTTTTTTGTGCATTAAGTATTTAATATGTTTTGGTACACATTGTGTACAAAGATGTACAAAGTGTTTCTCAAACTCCACATATCACTCTATACATCTGAGGTATCAGTATGTTTACCTCATGCTGTTGCAGTTATGTGTTTCTGCACAGAATTCACATAAAACCCAAAATGTAAAGGATTTTTTTAAAAGAAAGTTTTGGACCTTGGTGCCTCCTTGTAGTAGTCCTGAGGAAAACACTGGTCCAATCTGGGTATACTAAAATAACATTAACTGCACTGATTTAGTTAAAAAAAAATGCATTTTGGCATAATGATCTACACTGAGTGCTTTTAAACTGTTAGACACAGTAGTTTCTCTGGTCTTAATGATATGAAATAATCATAAAATGCCTCTGTTTGTTGTTCTTCAGGAGCAGAAGGCTGAGCTGCTGCGTATCTGCTCTGCTGATGACGTGGAGTGTCTGCAGTACCACCTGAGAGCAGCCTATGGGTATGCGCCCCCTGCTGGACCTCTGCCTTCCTACGCCCACCTTGGCTGTGACCCCAAAAAAGACCCCAGCTGCAAACCCAAACTGGTGCAGAAAGCCCCCTCTGGTCTCTACCTGCAGTACCCCAACTGTGATCCAGTCCGGGATCCCTATTGTGCTTATGCTGCTTCCCTGGTGGTATGTGTTTTTGTTGTCACTGTTATAGATCTTAATGTTTTGCTTAAGAGATTTTAACAGCTGCTTCCCATCTTTTATGTTTTTATTTGCACCTTTGCCTTGATTTTTTATGACTAACAGTCTATCCGCTGTAATGTGTTCCTCCAGGCGCCCCGTGCCCCCAACCCTCCTTCCCCTGCAGGCCCTGGATCTTGTAACCCTCTCTTTGAAGAAGGTTGCAACCCTCTCACTGCTACCAAATTTGCCACTCCCCCCGAGGCTTACAAAAGTGAGGAAAAAGAAGACGCTGCTGCCATCCGTGTTGCCCCTCCTGCTGCTGAGCAGAGCCAAGACCCATACGCCATGTTTAGGGATGCTTATGCTAATGCTAACAGAGTAACCGACCCCTACGCCATGTACCGCCAGCCTAGCGCCCCAGCTTCTCCTCCAGCTAGTGACCCATATGCCATCCTGCGCCGCTTCATGGCCCAAGCTCAAGTCAATGACCCCTATGCTCCACGCATGGAGGCTGCTCCAGAGTCTGACCCCAATGACCCTTTCTCCGCAATGCGTGAGGCAGCGGCCGCCATGCATCGCCGTGGTCCTCCTGCCCCCAGGCAGCAGTACCCATTTTCCAATCCCAGTTATGAAGAGCCTCCCCGGGAGGAGCACCACCCTCTTGGCCCTCCAGGAAAAACCAAGGAAGGCTATGACTGCTTCATTGGTTACGATCGTGAATGCTACCCTGTAAGACCCAGCGAGCCGCGCTCTGGAGTTCACCGCCGCATCCCTTATACTGCTGAGGCCTACGAGCCCCATCTGAACCACGATGGCACCCGAAAGGGGGTCCTGGAGCCCGACAACCCACACTGTGACCCTGAACACGACCCTGACTGCCGCCTCCGTCGCGTCGAGCCACAGGGCCATGCCGAGCCTGAGCACCACCCCGAGGAGAACCAGGGGGCCACGGAGACCGAGCCAGAGCAGCAGGAACAGGACCAGTACGAGACAGAGCCCTACCAGAGCGGCCAGGAGGAGCCTCACATGTTCTACCAGCCACCCTCACAGGGCATGCCAAGCCTGCAGGACATCCTGAGGCGCTACGGAGACCAGTACTCTGAGCAGGACGATCACAGAGCCTATGCAGACGACTACCGCAAGAAATAATCATCCCACACACTTGCATGCAGATGGACATGAGTAAACAACATTGAGCATCCTTGTAGCTTAGCCCTCGACCGCCTCACTCAGCACACAGCACAAAGTCCAACCTGGACCAGATACGGGACTCGAGAAAAGTCTATGGACCCAAGAGAGGCCTACATGCACGTTCATTCACACATAATTTCCAGCTGCAGGAGCACGCTCAGAAAGCAGAGGGCGCTCTAGCAATGTTTTCATCTTTCTTGTTGCTCCTTTAAACTTGTTGCTTTGGCCTTTTGCTTTTCCAGTTTTCACCTCCACCTCCTCACACCAGTCGAATGTGTATAATTACTTCTCCATGCTCAGCTTTGCTTCTGTATCTATGCATCTTACTATTTTTTTTTTTTTTTTTACTTGTTGCTTTTTGTCAGTGATGGAATATGTAAAGATTTTTTTTTCCATTTTGAATGTTATAATAAAAAGCTCTAGAAAGCTGTTTTTGCCTGTCATTTACTGAATCTTGACATTTAAATGATTTGACTCAACACTTACATTCCATGGATGCAACAAGTGAGACATCTGATATATACAAAACAAAAGGCTATAGGTTTTTTCTTATATATTACGTTGATACAGACTAAAAAATTTTTACATTTTAATTGTTTTAAAAATGTAAATTGATCCATTATAAAAAATCAACCTTTTTCCTGTAACTTACATTTACACAGAATGTTGTTATGAGTCAAACCTTGACTCTCCATTCAGTCTGAAGGTTTCCCAAAATCCTCACATCATGATTTCTGAACCCATTGATCTTCAGGTTGACTTGTCAGCAAAGTCAAACAACACTTGAACTCCCACGGACAGGCCTACTTGTTTTTTAAAGGGGTTTCTCTGCCCGTGTACTCTCACCTCACCCTCCTCTCGGTGCATCCTGTGCTGTGCTGCTTCTCTGCAAACACAAACACACACACAGCGTGAGGAGAGGGTCACGGAGAGCAGAGGCTTGACTTCATCGATCCGAGAGCTCTCAGACACATTAACAGCAGCAGCCATTCAGAAGTCTCCAGGGAAGCTCCTCTAGCACTCAGACAATTTCAGAAAACTTTAAAGTTGAGCTGCCTTTAAAGGAATTCACCACCATTGTCATCATCACTGCGGCTCCTTCTAGGATGAGAGATGAAGCAGGTAATTAAAAAGCACTGACGTCAAGAGATGCGGTCAAAGGGTGAGCATGAGGTTAGAGGATGAAAGCGGTTTTACTTTAAAGGGTTAATTTAATCGAGAGGGTGTAAACTGCACGGTGCATGCACAATGTTTGAAAAAATGCCAGAAAAAAAATGTTCATGAACCAGAACAAATTGTTCTTGAATGTAACTCAATGTCAGGGACCATCTGCAGAGAGAGGGAATCAATTCCTCGGATGACATGGGAAAATTGATTTTATCCGATATTTTTAAGCAGGACTGGGTGTTGCCTGTTAATGGAAATACAATTTTACTGTAAACTATGGCCAATTATGGTCCATCCCTCCATCAATCAATCCATTTCCTTCTGCTCGTCCCGGTTGGGTCACCGTGGCAGCAAACTAAGCAGGGTTTTCCAGATGTCCCTTTTCCAACTCCTCCCAAATGATCCAAAAGGCTTTTCCATGCCAGATGAGATATTTCATCCCTCTCTTCCCAGTTGGAAGTGCTTGGGAAAACTCCAAAAGAAGGAGGGATGCAGAGGGCATCCAATCTGGATGCCAGGACCATCTTATCAGGGTTCTTTCAGCTTGACGGAGCAGCAAAAGTGAAAGAATCTCCACCTTAATGACCCTCAGTACTCGGCCAGACACAGCAAGACACAACATGAAAGAACACCTGATCTCTGGCCTGTTCTTGGTGAAAAATATGGACAGTATTGTTAAACTGGTAAACAAGGATTCCCCTTTGTGGAGCAGCCTGGTGGAGGCATTGGGGTTGAATGCTTTGCCAGCTAAGTAGCAGGTGAAGACGGTGGCTTGACTCCTATCCGGGACAGATAGGGATACAGTTAAGAATGGACTTGGTCAACTGCAAATAGTTTCATAAGTATTGAGTCTAGACAGAGAAAAATATGAAAACAAAAATAAGGCCAAGTTAGAGAAGGTAGAGAAATACTTTTAGACAGCAAATGGTCTTTTCCTTTGTCAGAAGTTGGGTTTGTGCAGGTCTGGAAATGCCAACTCATTCTTTGAGGCAGTTGTGATACAGACAGACATTAAAAAATGTCAACTTTGACAGAAAATGACCTTCTAAAACAGCCAGAGATAAAAAGTTAAAATAGCTCAAAGTTCAGTAACTTTATCTTTGTCTTGAAATGTTGTTTTTAAAGCAGTGACTTGAGAAAGCAAATAAAAATGGGTAAACCTATAAAAAAACATCATTAGGAGATCTTATATTAGACAGTCATCTGTTTGAACTCCATACTGCTGAGTATCCAGTCTTTATGAGGTCCTGCACAGAGAAATACTTCAAGTAATTACATTAAAAAAAAGGTGCCTTTAGAGAATAATTAGTGGGCTTTAAAAAAAAATGTATTTTCGCAAAGAATTGATCCAAAGACAAACACCAGCTCTTCAATGTGAAAGTGAAATGAACAAACTAACAAAGAAAAGATTTTTGTTCTCAAAACTTTCAACGTAAATTGTTTTAACTCAATAGTCATTTGTTCCTTTTTAGTTTGTGCTTTTGTTACTTTAACTACATTTTCTGATAAACTCAATCAGCGTTTTGAAGGATGCACTCGATCTCTCTTTTGTCCTTTCTGAGCATCTTGTGTATATTTGTCCTCAATTCACTCAAAAAGACTAACTTCCTGTTCTCACTTTGTGTGTGTGTGTGTGTGTGTGTGTGTGC
>JAPZDY010000013.1:4321866-4342187 GCA_029783645.1 Ctenochaetus hawaiiensis | reverse complement strand
TTGGACAAAATTGCAAGGTCGCGCAGAATTCACGGAGATTGGTTGAATTTTCGTTAATTGTTGCGATCGCAACATCGTGAATTCCTGGAGGGACTGATTAACTGTCACAAGGTACATAAGTAGCAAGGCAGGAGCAAAAAAAACATATTCCTCTCGTCTTATTTCTCATTTTGCTCTTGTTTTGCATCCTTGTTTCCTTTCCTCGCCTCCTCTCCTAGCATATTAGTCCCATCCACCTGTGATGAGAGCGAAGGAGAAGAGGAAGAGACGCTAGGAGATACGAGTGGAGGCAACAGGCGATGAACAAAATCAGACATTCTTGCTTTGGAGCCAATTAAATACGACGTGTGAAACATCTGCACCACCTCCGCTGCGTGATCTTTCAGAAGAGCAGTGATGAATGATGACAACTTATCAGTTCATGAATGTGACATACATATTTTCTGACATTTATACGACACATATACTTTCTGCATTTTCTGATCATCTTCAAATATTCATTCAGCTCCCATCTCCCATCTCATTTGGCCTGGAAAAGCCTTGGAATTCCCCAGGAGGAGCTGGAAAGCGATGCTTGGGAGAAGGACATCTGGATTAATCTGCATTGGCTGCTGCCGGCGTGACTGGAGCCAGGATGGATGGATGGATGGATGGATGGATGGATGGATGGATGGATGGATGGATGGATGGATGGAGGGTTTCTGAGACTAGATTCAAGATAAGGTTCAAGAAACAAAAAATATTTCATAAGAAACAAGAGGGTTTGTTTAATCAGTTGAATGTTTTCTTGTTTGCTTTGACTTTTTGAAGAATGAGACTAAAATGTATTTAAAATTTAAGGTAAGACTGCAGCAAATAACGGTGCTGTTGGTGTGTTATCTTTACATTCATGAACTCATAGATATGTGCGAGAGCCCCCATGCATCATCACCGTCGGCAGAGTCACAGTCAGAGGAAGGGAGGTCAGAGGAAGTCAGAGTCAGCAGTTTTCACAGGCAGATTTCCAGCGGCTCTGTATCAGGATTACACTGAAGAAGAGTCCACAATATTAATATGAGGGGATTTGAGGAATACTTTTACCCCTCCGTATTATTCAGTATTCTCATTCACTTCATGTCGCCTCCCTTTTGCCAACTTTCCAGCAGCCTGACTTTGCTCTCGCTCTTTGTCAAGGACGCCAGAGACCTGCAGAGTTCGGATCACTCAGCTTTGTCTCATGCACTCATGTAACTTTGGAGTTAGTTGGACTAAAATCGTTGATGTTGCTGAAGTTGGGCTGCATTCGAGTTTCTGCCATCGCAAAAATCTCATTTAAGGGTGATTAATAATCTTTCTTATCTGATAGATTTGATCTAGTTTTTAACTAGAGCCAACAGGAAACAGGTCGAAATGGATTAAACGGTTGTCACAAGACAATCTGCTGCTGCTGCAAGGGTACAACTCCTTATTAACTCCTAAACTCAGATTAATTAAAAACGGCAACTCTCTGCTTTTTACCGCCTGGGGTTTCATCTTCATGTATTTAAAATGATTTCCTGTTTCATAGTGATATGTTGTTGTTTTTTTTACAGAGATGTGTAAATCTTAAGATTTAGTTCAACTTTATTCTCTTACTCTGAGAAATTCATTCGGTCCAGTTCTCTGAAACATAAAGACACCATAAAATACACAGTAAAAGCAATAAACTGGACTAAACAACAAGCCCGCAACCTAATCATAACAAAACAAAGGTGTCAAATAGTGTCAAATGAAAAAGTCAGAGCAATACAAGCAAGTTTAATGTGGTAGTGTAACAACGCAAGTAATCAGCTGAGACCTGCTTTCAGCCTGCATGTCGTCTGTAAGACAAACACTGATCTGAGCCTCCTCCTATAAACCTCTGTAAGAATCTGTAAGACTGAGAAGAGAAATGTTCTCTGCAGAGATTGAGGGGGACACTTAAATTTACATCTTGATCTTGGAAGCATTAGTCATGTTGTAAGATTCTTCTATGAACAGTCGTGAAGGTAATGGATGAATTTTCAGAGGAAACTTTGAGGCAAACGTGGACAAAAAGTCCTTGATGTTCTGTGTTGTCAAAGCTCTGCAGCTTCTGATGTTAAACATCCCCAATTTTCCCTCAGGAGTACCTCTCCCCAGCCTTGGTCGACACTTGAGGGTTCAGCTTGGTCTCCAAGCAAACATATGTATGATGTGTTTGCACTGTCACATGCATTGCTCTTGACCCTCTGGTTTGAGTTGTGCAAAAAACTGACTGCTGTCACACAGGACGATCACTTCTAAAGCAGCGAAAAGGTGCACAAAACACGTTAACAGTGGCTGCATGTGTTGTTCCCTCCTTGCTTGTTACTGCTGCACTTTTAAGCAGGAGGCAGAGGAGGTGAGGTGCCATCGATTCCCACGGACTAACGAGCAAATCCACAAGGAGCAAACTTGCAGTTGTTGGTCTGTTTCTCTGCTGCTTTGGGCTGCGGTGGCTGAGTCTCCTTCAGGGCCTTTAGGATGCAGCATCTGTTAGCTACATAGCTGGGCAGACTTAGGCTTTAGCAGATGCCTGGAAAACTACAGCAGATTAGAGGTAAAGTAGAAGCTTGCTGCAAGGCATTCTGGGTTGACCTAGACATGTGTTGCGTGGCAGATAACAGTGTGCATCATAATTCAAAAATACATATTGTCTTAAGGCTAAGTCACTTGATCTACATATGCAAATTTTACAGTTCCCAAGCTAATTTAAATTTGTGACTTTCTTATTGCAGCTAATGTGTATGGAAATAGGGAAAATATATACAATTTTAATAGGTATTCGTGTGTGGATTTACAACTATCTTGCCTGTGCATCTGTACCGATTATGGAGCATTCATCCAAATGTCAATTCACGAGACACAACTTAACTAATTGTATTAACAATGAGACAAATTTCGCTCCATAAAAATCTGCTAAATAAGTTTAACTTAACATTACTTTTCATTACACGCACAGTAGGCTTTTCTTAAGAAGACATAGGATCTTGTCTCTTTCTAGTTCAGTCATTAAGGTTCCTCCTGTTCCCAGAGGAAACAGAGAAACTGTTAACAAGGACATGGAAAACTGTAGAGAGAGAGAGAGAGCCGGGGCGGGGTGTTGTCTTATCATTGTGAAACAGGGTCGCTCAGAGACAAAAAGCATGAACTAATTTCATACCAAATTTACATGAAAATTAGTATTAATTACTCAGAGATATTAGGTATGTTGGAAACAATTATACCATCCACATGCAGACATTCTTATGTAAATGTAATTTTGTTTCTGCTCCATGTGAGACAAGGGTTTGCTCTCTGGGACTTGAAATGAGAGAAAAAAACAAACCAAGAAAGAGTTTTGAAGGCCAGATGTGTCTCTCTGTCTCTCACACACACACACACACACTTACATGCACACACACTCCTCTCAGTGTGTGTTTCTGTTTCGTCCCCATTGAAAAGTTCCCGCCTTTTGTTTTCTCCCCTGTCGTTGTATAACTTGGTGATTAGTTGGATCCTGGATGCTGGATGCTCCTCGAGGGCCACAGCTCTCGGATGCGAGCGACACGAGCGGTCGCCTGGCAACGGCCAGGGCGACAGGTTGTCGTGGCAACCTTGGTGTGATGGATGTCCCCGCCTCCCGCTGTCGTCTTGGCGATGCTGCCGTGTTTATCTTGCCATCCTTCGCCGTGTGCTCTCATTCATCACCGCGCCGCTCAAAGAGGGGCACATCTCCGGCTAACAGCGTGTCTGATTAAATATTAATCACTTTTTAAAAACACTGCCAGGTGTGTGTGTGTGTGTGTGTGTGTGTTCATGCAGTTACAAGTGTGTGTGTGTTTGTATTTTTTTATTTCATCCTGTAAGTTAGTTTGGGTTTGGCTGTCGCTTCCATCATGTGGTGAACAGAAGAGGCTTTTGCTCTGCTTTCCTCTCTGTCTCTTCTCCTACATCTAATTAAAGCAGAGTAATGAAACGCTGAGGAAATTATATCTGAAGGGACGTAAAAGTGGAGCAGCCGTTTTTCTCGCCGTGACAAAGTCCATTCTAATAAAATATGTCTGAATATGTGAATGTGTGAGCGTTCTTGTCTCCTTCACTGCGCGCTTTTCCAAACTTTCCGTGTTTGATGAAGCTGTGCCATCTGGAGTCAACGCTGCCTCGGGTGTGTGTGTGATAGTGTGTGTTTGTGTGTGTGTTTGTGTGTTTGTGTGTGTTTGTACACATCTGAATAGCAGCTGTTTAAAAATGGCAACAGATGGCTCCTCCTCCTCCTCTCTCCCAAGGCCCTTCACTTTCTACACCGTCACTCACAGACTTAACGTTAACGGAGGGGGAGCAGTGATCAGCAGCAACACACACACACACACACACACAACCGGCTGACCGACACACACCACAGCATTAAACGTAAACCAGCTCTGAGGTGAACAGAACAACCATGCTCACTCATCTCACTTTATTTTATTATTAGCCACCAGGCAGGAAACTGTAAGATGCTTCAAATTAATAAGTTTACTAATTAATGCTGTTAACGTCCTAAAATGAAATGAATGAAAATGAATTGAAATCATTTATCTTAATTGCCACGTTTTATACTGTGATTCAGTGGATGAGGGAAGACAGTAAATGGTTTTGCCCACAGCAGGAGACAGAAAATAGGGCCACCTTTTTTTAAAAAAAACTCCATTCAATCAAAAGTCGTTTTTGCTAGAATATGAGTTGAACGGTGATGCTAAGCATAAAAATTAAATTGTGAGATTCCCAAAAACTGCAACCCTTAATATGTAAACAAAGAGAAAGACCACCCTGAAGCTGTTTCTGTAGGGCTTAGCCCAAGTGATCGCTGCAAATTATACAAATATTTTTTGTTTTTTTTTACCTCTGATGTCCTCCAACTCTGGCCAGAAGTTCTACTTGTTGCTAAAGTACCTGACAAAGCTGACAAAACACTGTTAACTGTGCCAGACTCTGCAGCCATCCAGTAAACATGACCAGACCAGGACTGAGCATCATCTCTCAGACCGACAGAGGAGAGCGTGAGGAGGTTTTTTTTGCAGATAACAGTTAGGGAAAGATTTGACTTTTGCAATTCTGCTGTGTCATTCTCTGAGTCTGCTGGTGCTTCTCTGTGCCCTTTTAAATCCAGGCTGACACTATTGTAAGTCTGATGTAACATTACTAAGAAAAAAAAGGAGGCAGGTAAGAATAGAAACAGGTGAGCTTCATGTAATGCCAACTGTCCATGCATAATAAATCAAAGACAGAAACTGATTTTGAAAGAGCAAAAAAGAGTAAAGGGATGTGATTCCAGTCCCATCACGAACAAACAGATGCTGCTGTCCTGGCTGCAGTTTGATTTTAAAATCAGACAATTTGATGTTTACTGGCTGCTCTCTGATTGCCTCAGCACTTGCAAAACTTTTTCAAGAGTTGCCACCACTTGCTTCATTTATTCCTTTACTGCTGCTGAAAATCTGTATCTAATATTTTTACAGTGATTTACAGTGAACACGATGTGGTTACTGATATGAAGCCTTCGCCGTGACTCCAGCAAGACTGGCTTCTTGTGTTTGGATATGAAACATAAAAATCAATTTGTGCTCAATTTTACGCTCTTAACGATAATTTATTTTGTAGCAAGATTTTCTGCAGACGACTCATTGTCAAACCTATAAATCCACCTCAAGTGTTTTACTGTGCTGCAGCATCTCGTTTACAGGAAGTGCTGCATAAACCGGAGACAACAAAAGTAGAAGTGCTACTTTCTATTCTAAAGTTTTAAAAGCATTTATTTTGGTTTGCATGTTTTTTTTTCTTTCAGTTTTAAGTTATTTTAAGCAGCAGGATCAAAGATTATATTCTGGTAAAGCACACTGGCGAGTTCTGACCCACTTCCAGCACTGGTATTGAAGTACTTTTCTATTTTATAACAATGCACAAATTCCTTTTTCTCTTAGATATTTTTTGGTCTGATCTGGCATGACCTAAATAACAAACAAACAGGGAACATACATTCAAATGTTTCAAGTTTTTTCTTTCAAGGGACTTGTAGCCGAGGTACTGAAACACTAACACAGCAGTGGAGATAACAGTGCACAAACTTACACATAAAATAACGTCTAACCTGTTAGTTACATCATAACCTACTTCCAGTTTTATCTCTAGTGTTATCTGTATGTAGTTTGATGAGCAGGTGGTGTATGGTGGGTGTATAGAGCTTCTGGCTGAGTAAAGCTGCCTGCTGTGGCCAAAAACAATACAATAAGTGCATTAAAAGTGAGCCAAAATGGTGAAGCTGCAGCCAGAAGGCTCAAACATCAAGCCTTGGTTGGATATAAAGTCAAAAAATCAATATTTTAATAATATTTTATGATTAAAGAATTGGCTCAGTAATGTACTGATGAGAGCACTAAAACACTGAGCCGAACTGTATGAAAGATTTGTACAGTTGTTGGGTTTTAACTTTTCTTCTCACATTTTCTCACAATTAAAATGGTTGTTCTTTGCTGTGTTGTGAACATTCGTTTGGTGTCAACTTCATTAAAACACGCATGCTTCAAGCAGTGGAGTGCATTGAATTGGCAGTAAGAAGCCGTGACAAATTGCCCTGATAAATTCAGACCGATGTCCTAATGTTTCCCTCTGGAAATGAACAAGTGGCCTTGTTAAATCTTTTGTTCATCTCTTCTCTGTTTCCACGAGTGGAAAATCTCTAAGTTCAAGCTCATAAGCATTTACAGCCTTTATTCATTTCTCACAGAATCATTGCTGGCATCGATTACAGCTTCTTCCGTCTGTCTGCTTCCACTAGCTTTGCACATCTGGATTTTGGCAGTTTGTCTTATCCTTCATGCAGATTCAGAGTTTGTTTGCGTCAGATTGGGCACATCTGCGACTTGTTTTCAATGAGGCTCAAGTCCTGGTTTGTCACTAAGTCAGCGCAGCCTTGGCTGTGTGCTTCAGGTCATTGTCTTACTGAGATGTTAATCTCAAAACCTGTCCTGAAGGCTGGAGTTCTCTTTCTGGAGTTGTGGCTGCAGAAAACATGATGCTGCCAGCAACAGAGATGGAATTAGCATGGTAATGAGTGAGTTTTTCATAGTGTCTGAGAGTAAATATGAGTTGAGAGATGGAAGCAAATTTGTGTTACCAAAAGCTAAAAATAGAAGTTAAAAGAAGATGTATTTCTATTAAAGGGGTTCAGCTGTGGAATAGTGCTGATCTCAAACTTAAGCAATGCACTTCCTTTGTTATGTTCAAAAAATCATTACATGCATTTATATTTAGGAGTTATGGCTGATATTGAAAAAAAGGGGAAAAGAGCTATGTATGTGCATGAGGATGTATGTATGTATATGTATATATTATATGCTTGTTTTTTTTGTTAATTTTTTTTTCTCTTCCCACTTGACACCATGAATTGTGTAGCTTAAGATGCATAGTAGGCGGGCATTACCTGAGCCTTTTTCAGTCAAAATTGTGTATTGTCTTTTCTTTTGCTGCTTTGAAGTGTATATATGACTGAAATACACTAAACTAAAAAATAACAACAAAAAAAAAAAATTACAGCTGGCTGTAAATGTCCAGCTTTTGTCAAGTTTTTATGCATAAAAAAGGCCTGAAATGTTACTTAAAGTCATTCATAGTGTGACCACTCTAATCTTTATCCCAACAATCAAACAAACAAAACAACTCACAGTTTTCCAGAGAAAAGACCAGGCAAATCTACCTTAAAAAATCTAAAATTTTCTTTGCATCTCACCAACTTTAAGTGAGAAGAATCCGGTACAATCTGTGAGAAAAGGGAGACACAATTAGTCTCTGCCAATTTCCCCCACAGGATCCATCACAGTCCAGCTGTGCTCGGCTTGCTCTGTCTTGTTCATTGTTTTTGTTTGCCAAGATGTTCGCAGCAGGTAAGCATCTAACAAGCAAAAAAAAAAAAAGGCTCTCAATTGTGTTATTTTCCATGAAATGAGAATTTTATGCAGAGGCTCTGTCAGTAGCCTGAAATAAATATGAAAATGCAAAAATTAAGTGGAGAGCTAAAACATGAGTCACAAACATACAAGAATGCAAGAAACTGCTGGAAGCTTTCCTGCCTATTTTTCATCTTATTCTGCCTCTTCAGCAGCACTCAAGCTTTTATATTTTTTCCCAGAAGTCTCCTTGCTTGTCCATTCATTATACTTGGGCTCTTGATCAGCGGTGGCTTTTGTTTCCACTCTATTTCCACGTAACCTGGCCACACTGTGTACAAACAACACAAGGTTAACAAAAGAGAGAGCAAAGGACGAAGAGAAAGGTACGACCACATCCGGGCAGGAGCCTGAAGAGGTCAAGGATATTGGAGGGGATTTTTTTGATGAGGTGAGGATGAGCTGCAGCATTTGTCTTGATTGTCGTCATCAGCTGCAGGACGGAGAGAAAGTCAAAGGTGAGAGATGATGGATGGAAGTAAACGGTAGGACAATAAACAACTGTCACATGGCCGTTGCATGTGCTTGTGTACATGCCCAAGTGTGGATGAGAGTGTTTGTAAGTGTGTCTCTAACTGTTTGTGAGCCATTTGCTGTGATTAATATTCTCATTACCCGACGCCCTTTGACATTTCCTGTAGGAGCTCATTCAGAGCTCGGGAGAAAAAAGTCAAACAATGAGCGAATGAGCAATAATGCCTGTGAATGTGTGTGTGTGTGTGTGCGTGTTCAAAGTCTTGTAAGCAGGAAAATCATATTAGCTCACGGCTGTGATTTCAGATAAGCACCCACTACAAATACAGAGATGATGGGGCATTAAAACAGAAAAAAATGATGAAACAAAATAAACATGTTTACCAGCTTTTAGTCATTTTGTGCCTGATTAGTCCCATCAATATGATTATGCAAATACTGGTTAATAAACAGAGCAAATAATTTCTTTGTTATGTTTGCGATCATGACAGAAACATGATAAAATTCTTGGTCGTCAAGACAAAAATAGTGGCTCTAGATCACACTGAGTGTTGCTTTTTCCTGGCAGAAAAGTGACGGCAGGTTTCAGGGGGATGATGGGATGAAGCTGAGTAATCTGAAAAAGCCACATTTCAGTTTAGATGATGAAATTTCTCAGACATGGTTGGAAACTATATGACTGTTAACCTAAGCGTGTTGTTTTGCATGTGCCATTAACCTTTACATTTAATTCATCTACCAGCTTAATGGGAAAGAAATTTAATTGACATTGTAGCACAGATATGTAATTTTGTTTTACACAGTTTACAGCGTTTGCAATCAAATCATTGATTTAATTTTTCAGTTGACTGAGGAGTGAGAATGACTAAGCATGAGTTTTAAAATAGTAAAATGCAGGATGGTAGATGGAGGGGAGCAGAAGAACTGCAGACTAACTCATCTGTCACACTTTTCGCCAGATGTTGGCTGTGGGGCACAGAGTGTTTGTGGACTTAAGAAGAAGAGAGACTCAACAGGAATATGCTTCAAATAAGATGCCTGATGAATTGTTAGAAAATGTCTAAAGCCTTTACCCCATCATTTTTTTCTTTTTTTTAGAGCTAGCTCTGCAACTTTTTGAAACTGACAATCTGCCCAGGATTTACACTTTGCACAGGGACATCCCAGATGTGCCAAAGTGGAACCAAATTCACACCATCATAGGAATTTTTTAATCATTAAGCGTCATTTATTTAAATGATTACAACGATTAATGGCCCACCTTGTGCCTTCAGATGTGCTCTGATGAAACACTGTTTAAAGTAATTTGTTTCATGTATAAGTTGGCTATCAGCTGTTTAATTGTTTGAGTCTCAAATGCACAGAGATCTTCATGAAAAACAACCTGACAATTCACGTTGTTTGGCACACACAAAAGACATCAACAGATTCAGTCAGCTTAGTGTGGAGGTAGTTTACGCAGCAGGACAGAGCGTGAACACAAAAGAAGAGGCAATGTGAGGAAGCAGGAATATTTATCAGAAAGAGACAGAAGCGGGGAAGAGTGAGTAAAAACGTGAGAGGCAATGATGCGTGCTATGTGCTAATGATCACACGGGGAGGTGACAAATAAACAGTGATCTCAAGCACTGAGGACGGGGGTTATATTAGGTGAGAGGAAAAACAAAGCAGACTAAAAGGACACACTGGACAGTCTCCTGTTGCATGCTGGGAGCACATGCAATAGCAAGGTGTTTAACTGTCTGGTATTTTTCGGGGAGTGCTCTGTCAGCCAATCTACAAGGTTAAATGAAAGAGAAAACTAAAACGAAGCACTACACTTTAAGATGATTTACAGTTTTCATGCTGACACTGTGAGTGCATTGAGGCAGGCATGGAAAGATGGAGATGGGGTCTTTTCAATCAAAAGGATCATACTTAGTAGTATTAAACAATATGCCACCAGGTCAAAAAGTTTTGTCCATTAGATGTAAAATAATATGAAATGAACAGCAGTGACTATATGACTATGACTGGAAACTGTTGTTGGCATTAGTAAATGTATGAGTTTACAGGGCATAAAGTAGAAGATTATGCTAGTCACCTTGAATTAATTAGCAAGATAAAAATGCACAAACACAGAGTAAAATGCTCTAGAGTGTGTGTTTGCATGCTAGGATGGAATCAAACAGGCAGCTGATTAAAAAAGGATGTTGCTGTTGTTTTTTAAAAAAGGCCAGCTTTCTTAAAAACAGAGTTCTGGTGGTGTGAATCTGAGGCCAAGGTCGTTTTTTTCTAACAGGTTCAATAGAGCATTCTGGATGCAACTAATTATAATATCTAAGTTAACTTCTGTTAAACTAAAACTTAATTGAATACAAAGAACAACACGTACAATCATAAAGATGACGAGGAAAGGTGTTCCACAAGGATAAATACTAGGCCTCCTGTTATTTACTGTTTCCATAAATTTCTTCTGGTGCTGTAGTGCAATATCCTGTTTTATGCAGATGATACCATCTTGTCTCCAGATCATGTTTGTTTAAATTTTGATCTTAACTTCAAGCAGAACATCTTTTGCAGTTTCAGTGAGTTTAAGCCCACTCCAGCCAAAGTATTTAATGGAAATCTAATCAGTAAAGCACAGCATTAAAATATATTTAAAAAACTTTAGATTGCCAAAAGTCTGACAATATTAAAGTAAAATGATAACTTAAATTATTAGAACAGGTTGCTCTCCTCTTCAATCATAAAAAATATCACATACAATACAAATTACTATTCATTCTCAAATTTTAAAATATGCAACACATGCTCATACTGCTGCAGTAACTCCTTAACCAAAGGATTAGACATTTATCAAATTGATATATAACACAAAACACCTGTTGCAAGCTAATTAAAGCTAAAATAACTGTTTAGCCCATGTTTGCATATCTCTGGTCTTGTTTAAGCCCTCTTTCTTCTTGTCTTAACATCTCTTATCAGTCAGTTTTGTTTCTCCAATTGCCATATAAACCCATTTTATTGTGTTTTCATCTGTTTTAAAAAAAGATTTTGTTTATATAGCCCCTGGCATCACTTACTGTCAGTTGATTTTTTTGGCATCCATAATCCTACTTCCTTAGTCGAAACTAATGAACTAATGTGCTCAGGGTGAAGGAATCAATTCTGTACCCTGACAACATAAACCGTTAATTTTAATTGCAGTTCTTCCTGAGTGAGCAAGGCTGTGTGATGGATTCCCCATCAGCAGCTATTGGAGGAGTGTGTGATCAGCGTTCCACTGGTGTTGTCTCAGGTGGTGTTTTCACCAGAGCCTTCGACCAGGAGAGGGAGGTAGGGGTGCTATGCTGAATGAGGGTCATTTTTCAGTAAAGGTCTCCATCCTCGAGTTACTGGTAGTTCTGCAAGTTAATGGCTAAAACCTTAATAAGAACTGAAAGCATGTCTGATGTTTTCTTGCTCTCATTACTGAGTATTATAATTTCAGGGAAGTCAGGGAAATTATTTTTAAATTCTTTACAGAAGGGACCACAAGAAAATGTATTCTTATGTGGAAGATCTTGAATTCAAATGGATCGTTGAAATACTCAGCATTTAAAAAAGGCATTTCAGGGTAGTCAGACCTCGCCTGGAAAATTAAGAAGAGCAATGAATAGTTTCCACCAGCCTTCAGTCTGAACAGGAAGTACCAGAACACTCATTGCATTTGACCAATAAATTAGATCAATCTATTCAGCTTGTGCTCTCTCCAATGATTGCCATTTTAATTATGTCCCTCTTCCTATTAGGGCTGATAAAAACTGCATGCTTGCTGCTATTATGATAATAATTTAACCTCCCTACTACTCTGTTATCTAACATTAAAATTCATTGGGACAGATTCCAAGTGTAAGGCATACCATTAGTTCAATCTTCCCTCTAAAACTCAAGACATTACAGAACAGTCAACATGTAAGTGCAGCATGAGAGAACTCACACGGGGAATTAAAATGAGATTCAGACTGAGGTTTGAATTTTAAGTGCTTCATTTTAATCCAATCCCGTACAGACACTGAAAAAAGGTGAAAAATTGCAAATGTTTCAGTCATGTTGGACTTTCTTCAGCGCAAAATGAGACATGCACAGTGACATTCTTCTGCATGAGTCACTCCACAGGTGTATCTAATCAGTCGTCTAGGGCTTGATTGAACACAATAGCTATTGACTAGAACAATCTCACTATACAAATCTTGGTTTGTGCACTGAGGACTAACTGCTACAGCAAGACAATAGAGTAGAGTCTCAGAAAACAGGTGCATGTTATTGATCTAATCAGCTTTTAGATCAGGAGACAGGAAAGCATTTCCATTCCCTGACATTTTTGCAGAATTTTGTTCCAAAAACTGCAGCTGCAGTTGGTTATCACTGTTTATGCTTGGATCACATCAGATCGGACAGAAAACTGTATTATATGCGTTGTTCTTTGATAAGCTGTGATCATTTTTGCAGATTTCAACCCTTACAAACAATTGGCCACTGCAGGTACAACTGATTGTAGTGTTATGACGGATACACTTTTTAAATTTTGCTTCATATCTGGATGTAGCAATGGAGCGGTCATAGTTTACTACTGACCAAATTCCAGCTGCAGTTTACATCTAAAGTGCAAAATGGCAGTGTCTGTATCAGGGATCTTTTTGCTTTGTTTTTTGTGCAGTTGGAGGAGGCAGCAATGTGTCAGCCATCTATATTTACAGCTGTTACCAGACTCCTGAGCACCTGGCTGATTATACACACCTGGCCCTTAATTAAGCAGTGAACCACAAAGGGAAATACCAAGTTTTAGAATAAGCAAAATGATTCTTATTTAATTCAGAAGGTCTCATTGAAACACAATAATCTACTGAGCTGAAGTGGGTCTTTTTATTTTTTTTAAAGTTGGAACTGCATAAAGGCCTCGTCACTGTAGCATTTAATTTGGTTAGACCTCATGGTTTGTAAGAGAAAGCCCTCTAGACAGAGCTGACCTTTGTGGGAACTGAGAGCTGGAGAGTCATAATAGGAGGAATTACCATTGCTTATTAGATGTGTTACGCAATCCACTTTTATTTACCTCCTCTATTAACCGCTCCATAAATGAGAGATGGATTTTAAACAGTGAGGGACAAAAGCTGATGGCTCAAATACGTCTCTTTAATACGCTGTTTGGATGTTTTGTATTGCTCGATAAAGTCAAGGCTGGTTCGCACAAATTTAAATTTTAACTTAATTTAAAAACTTGAGAGACCACAAATATAATAAAGGTTTATTTGTTTCTTAATATTTCACTCTTAAGGATACACACACCAGAAGATTAGCGAAGATGCAGGATCACAAGTGTGTCGTTTACACTAAATGATTACAGGGTGGTGAATCAGGGCTGTAGGAGCTCACAGATATTGATTGATAAAGTGTGACTTGAAACACAGACAATCATGGAGGCAGCCTGTTGCTATCAGCCTGTTGGACTTGTGTTTGCTACACTCTAAAAAAAAAATAAAGACAGACAGGATCCAGTCTATTTCAGTGAAGACTCGAGGCTCTTTCGCATCCTCTTCCCTACAAAGTGTTTCACTCATTCGAGCAGACGTGGACATTCATCCTGGAAAAGCAGAGATTATAAAAAACAATCCTAACCTCCCTCTTTATCAAGCTGCTAATGAAGATGCATGTAGCGATTTAGAGGAGACACACTTTCACTTTTCCGATAGCGATGTGATGAGAAGACAGTTCTGCTCAGTCCAATTATGACTGAGTCAGAGGACGGACACGCTAAGGACATGTCAAACGCTAAATTGTTAATAATGGAGGAGTTTTTCTATTGTTTCCACTTTACTAAGTGTTTTCTGGCAACAAAAGGGACTCTGATAATTAGCTCATTTATCTTTTCTGATTCGTCCTCATTGTGTGGATCAGTGTTTATCTGCATTTGTTTGAATCACTGTGGTTAGATTAAAAGTCCAGAGTGCTGCATCTCTTTTACTTATGATCACAATAAACACAGACACCAAATCTGTGCCCATTTTTTTATTTTAATGTCTAAGGAGAATGTTTAGTTACAGGCGCTCTGACTACACGTGTCCTCTCCACTCTGTCCATTGATTTGATCAAAATAAAGAGATTCATTTCGCAGAAACTGAAGTGGCGTGGAAGCAGAAAGAGATCCTCATGTTGAGTGGTTGTTATCAAATAGGGCTCTGAATTAGTCATTGAATCAATTCTGTGCTTTTAGCTTTTTGATAATTCTGTTATATGAAGCCATCCGCCTTCTCAGGATGAAATTAAAAAAATGAACCCGTATTTTTTCATGATACAGCCAGATAAAAATATCAAACAACCTTTCAAAGGGAAATTAATTCAGGAAAAGAAATCACCTGTTTTGAAACATTTTGAGGACCCTCACACGCTTTGAACATATTCTGACTGCAGGGGAAAGGCAGGTTGGTATAAAGGGGGGACAATATGCTTTAAATACCATCATCCGATGACAATAAACAGTCTTCACATATCCAACTGTGAAGTCTCTCTTTATTTTAATAATAACTTTCATTGCCATGGTGATCATTATTGTGCTCTGAACCAACATATCCTGCATTACTTCATTATCTGGATCCCTCAGGAGGAAAGGGGCCTGAGGATCGATGACAAATCATTTTCTTTAATACTCAAACTTGGCAATGCTTTAAAATAAACATGTAAACTTGTAATCAGACATATGGGGCAAGTTTGAGCTCATTTGACCAGGAAAATGAACACAATCAATCAATCAATCTTCTTGGAGTGTCTGCAACAAGAAAGAAAGAGAACAAGATGTTTTCTCTGTAGATCAATTTTGATATAACTTTACTTTTTACATCTTTGGAACATGTCAAAAATAATCTCTTCAGTGGCATTGAAAGGCTAATTTTAAAAAAAATGCATGTTTTAATTAGTTAGATATGGATGATCTCAGCTTAGAAAAAAAATACAATTCATAACCAATTGGACATGAGGAGTGATCATCTCTAATTTGTAGCTCTGTGTCCTGAAATTCACGCAGAGTGACAGCTCATCATGCAACATTACATAAAGGCTGCTGCTGCTGCTGGTTCTGATGTCTGGAGCTGATAATCAGTTTGTTTTTAATCTGTTTGATTACACAATCTGTGTCTCTGCAAGTGATAAGAGCACGACTGGCTCGCTCCTCAGTGTTTATGATCACACCCGAGACAAACAGACTCAAACACGCACACAAGCACAGAGCAGCCCTGTTATGAAGGATTACTGTATATTTATGGTGAAAAAGGGCAGGGACGGTTTATTTAAAATGTCTAAGAAATGCTACTTCAGGGTCAGTTTGCCCAAAGTACACAGAAAGTGTTTCTCTCACTTTTATGCCGTTAAATCCCTTGCGCAAAAACAGTCCAACATTGTTTCACAAATGCTGACTACAAGATAATTCTCCCATTTTACACCCGTCACCTTTTAGCAATGGAGCCCTGGGTTGCTGCTGTGCTGCTGGTCTAAGTAGGCTGATGGATGACCCTCTTGATGCATGCACATGTGTGTACACGCTCGGTAAAGTTGTGGCTCATTTCGAAGGTTTAGAAACATCCATTCTGAGCTGGTTGCAGTGCAGGCAGATCGATCTCTTTCAATAGTCCGGGCTCCGTAAAACAGCAAGCTTTCATTTTCTGCAGGTGTGGATGCAGCACATTTAACACTGTAATGTTTCTTTGTTCCTTTTGGGGTTTTTTTTACGACTGTCAAGTCAGAAGATAAAACGGTCATTAAGTCTGTTGATATAGTAACTATATTTACTGAAGCATTGTATTTAAGTATAGTGTTATATTTACAATGCACCTTAAACTTAACCTTTAAGTGACCCATTGTGCAATCATACGCCTAACATTGTCGTGAACCCTCACAAGTTATCAACATGGGAATCTTTTCTGTCTTATCCATCATTCCATAAGACATAAACATGGAGTAAAGACCTTTCTGGAACACCGAATCAGTCAGTTTTTATCTAAAGGTTACACAGCAGAGCTGCTGGCCAACAGGAGAGCCAGGACATGAGCGAAGCTACTGATGTGTGAGACAGAAAAAGTGTGTTTCTTCTAAATTCTTGCAACTTGTTTGGACTAAACAGAGCAGACGACAGGTAGAATATGCGGCAGGGATTATCTGTAATGATTAAATTGTCATTTATAAACTTTATTTTGCCTTTGCAAACAAGAATCTAAACGACAAACTTTTTTCAGACGCTTTTAAATTCTACATGACTTGAATACACAAAAGATAAATTCTTCACCCAAACTCCAATAAGACTGAAAGTTTACTCTGAGCGGCTGCCCAAATGTGCTGCACGTATTATTGACTTTCTGCCTTTGTGTTTGTGTGTGTGTGTTTGTGAGTGTGTTTGTGTTTGTAGCCCTCAGCTCATTATTCATTCATGGCTGTCACTAGTTATATTGTACTCAAACTCGCCGATTGCTGTTTGTTCCTCACTGAGACGAAGGCTGTAATTTAGAACGTTAATCTGCCTCCCTCTCTGTAAATAATGCCCGTGTTAATAATTCATGGATTAATCACCACATATGAATACGGCTAAGAGGGAGGAGAATGAGAGAAAATGACAGCGAGCTCTAGTTTCTGAAGGAAGACGCACACACACACAAACACACACACTGACACGCTTTGGGTGAAGTAAATAGAAAAAGATTGAGACACTCAAATCTGTTTGTGACATGATTTCATTTATGTTACATAAGCAAAGGAAAATACAATTAGGAGACAACACAAAACTACATTTCCACTAAACAAACAGAAACTGCTCCTTCAGAAACATCAAGACAACTGAAAAACACATTTATTTGTCCCTCATAACACGGTGAAATGTCCCTTTAATGGCTTTCATTTCGGTCCCAGCTCCGGCGACAGGGGGCCCATATGCAGCAAAGTGTACATAAAGGCATAATAGAAACCTTCTCTCTTGTAAATTGCATAAAATTGCTCAACAAATCTTTAATACTCTGTATCAAATCCTCAAATATCAGGCATGGAAATGGGGTCAGGAAAATCGCTTACCCCCCCCCTGCTTCTTCAACTGAATTATTGTTGAAAAAAAGAATAATCCTGCTAACGGTAGCTACACACAAAATACCTCATTGCCCCGTTTACCCCCCCTTCCTCTTAAAAAAAAACAACAACAAACAGTTTATGAAATATCCGTCAAGAACGCTGTGCTTTTTTCCAAAATGTTCCTGCATAATTTCCCAGATTAAGAAAAAACATTATTTAGTTAAGTAACTGCTTCGCCTCCTTCTTGTGTGCCACATAAAGGTCAGAGGATGCTCCCTCCCTTCCTAAACCAAAGTCTGAACACCGAACTGCAAATAAAGTGTAAATCATACACCACTCGCAAAAAGAGAAACTGTGACATTAAATTGAAGCAATATATTCAGGGTAAACAAGAGCCAAACAGCAGACAAAAGAGTCCATCTCTTACAAAAGTGCTGACAAACTGAAGGTGAAACAAACAAAGAGACAACGACTGAAACCTGATTTTCTAAGATGCAGCAAAACAGGAGAGAAAAAGCACAAAAGAAACTGGCAGCTTACCTCTGCGACTTATTCCACGTGGATCAGTTACAAAGAGATTTCACCGTAAACTCTCACAGAATAATCACACAATAGGACTCTACAGAAAGGTTTGGAGTCCGAGGACAGAGCCGAGGTGCTGCTGTCAGCTCTGCTGTCCTCTCACTGGTGGAAAACCTGGGCTTTTTTTTAAAAAAAAAGGCAGGATGTTGAACCAACAAAGGGCACAGTCACACATGTGCAAATGCAGAGGAATGAGCATCCGTGCAGGTGCTGGACGTGACACACATGGAGATCAGTTTGCCTGTCAACAACACAGTTTTCTTTGCTGCTGTTGAGGCAATTAAACTCTGCAAAGCCACCACTCTAACACTGAATAAAAGGGAACTAAGGGGAATATTTGTAAGCGTCATTTTTCCGCGTGTGACCTTGCTTGGATCCAGTCAATCAGAAGGAGACACTTACAGGTTGGCACTCAAAGATCCTCACAGGAACAAAACAAACACAACCACATAAAACACAGAATTTAGGATTGAGAGGAAACAGGAAAAAGTGTATCAGCCAATGAGTTTTCTCTTCCTTTGTTGCTGCATCTGTGCCAAAAAAACCAACAGGTTGCAAACAGACTTGAGCCAACATAAACATCAAAGTGCTGCAGCGCGAGCAGCAGGAAGAAGGACCGTCCTGCTCAACGATGCTCAACGCTACTTCATTCAATGCTAACTGAATCTGCTAACTTTTTTTTTGAGAAGCAGGAAATTGGGTGATTAATACTTCGCCCATCCTCCTGCAGCATCGCAGCCACAGGCACCGCTGGCACCAACATCCACCTGCAGCTTGAAGGGCCACGTGTGTGAGCTGCTCGGGCGATGATGACTGTCAGCGCTGGCTGCCAGCTGTCACGAAATGACTGTGAGTGTCATGAGATTGACACTTTTTACACGTTCTGACGCCACTCATGTGGTAAAAAGCTAATTTATACCTGATAATGGCGAGAGAAGAGGACGGTGATGGCACACGCAATGGCACGAGTGAGTAATTATGGTTTTATTTCTCAATAACAGGTTTTTTAAAATTACACCCATTCAAAACCATGTATGCAGCTGGAAAGATACCAAAGTACAGCGGTTAGGTTTGCAGTGAAGCAGCGGTTTGTGAGGAAACACTTAAATAAGATGAATAAATAAAATCGATAAATAAGAAATAACCTTCTTAAACAATCTTTTAACACATTTCCATGAGACAAATGTTTGAATAATACATATAAATACTGCCCGAGCACAGTGTTACTGCCATTCTGTGGGAAACACGATGTCTCTGTAATACCAAATATCCTAAATGTCATCCCAAGCTCAGATAAGATTTCAGACTCAGAAACTTTCCGTAACGAGGCTCAGCTTTATAAACAGTGCCTCTGGTACGCAGGATGACTCTGGCATTTAGTTTTTATCCCTGTTTTCCGACTTCACAGAGCAACGAAAGACCTGTTCTGGGATTAAAACGTCCCAGCTTGTATTAAAGACTCACACTGAGCTAACTTCCCACTCGCTCTTTTACTATTAAAAGGATTTGTTGCTTAATTGGAGACCTGCTGCCTGTTTCCTCTCCTCTCTGTAAACGTTCATCTCCCCCGTTGTTGTTTCTCCGGCGTTACTCCCTGTAGTGCGCCACCAGGACCAGTTTTGGTTTTGGGGGGTTGGCAGCGGGGGCGTCTGAAGCGGCTGAGTCTTGTTTCGATGGCGATGGGGCCCCGTGGTCGCCTCTGTGCGAGGACTCGTGGACAGAGTCTGGCGTGGGATTGGCCGAGGAGGGGGCTGGGGCCGACACATGGTGTTCCTTCATCTGCCGGACGGTGCGGAGCGTCTTGCTTTGCCGTGAAAATGTCTTTAGGGTGGAGCCTCGCTCGGGGGTGGAGCAGCTCAGGAAGGCCCTGAAACACCTGTAGAACTGCAAAAACACACACACACAAGTTTACAGGTGGTGCTCAAGAAAAATGTGACACTCTGAAATCCTGAAAGTTTTCAGACGAGTCTTGCAAGATTGATAGCTGAACAAATGAGGAAGAAAAAGTATTTAACTATTAAACAAAGAGGTCTTTACCTATAAAGATCTGATAAAACACTTCAGCTGCAGCCTGTGTGTTGCCATCAAGGGGCAAACTCCCCGCTTCCGCATTGAAGCCAACCAGGAAGTACAAAAACTTGCAGTTCCTTGACTGACCACTTGAGGCTGGCTCCAAAAGGGAGCAAATTCCCATTGGAGCCCATGTTAAAATGGCCA
>JAPZDY010000013.1:4285261-4296435 GCA_029783645.1 Ctenochaetus hawaiiensis | reverse complement strand
ACTGTATTTTTTATTTTTTTAACCAGCCGTGTTACAGGCACTGTTCGGAAAAATACATTTACTTAATTAAAAGTTAAAAAAATCTTTCTGTGTTATATTTTTCTGTGTATATATCCCATGTTACAACGTGAACATCTGCGGCTTATAGACAAGTGTGGCCTGTATATGTACAAAACCTTTTTTCTTTTTAAATTCAGTGGGTGCGGCTTATATTCATGTGCGCTCAATAGTCCGGAAATTACGGTAGACTAAGCTAAAACTGTACACCAAATTAGCTAAAAAAAAACCCTAATCTTTTATTTTTGAGATATTTAACAAAACATAAGTTTTTTGGTATTTAGTAACTAGTGATACTCTCATATTATATCATAAAGGTGTATTACTAATCTCCTCATCTAGTGCAGAACAGCACTTGTGTATCCAAAAATCTTTGACTTTTCCTTTAAATATAATTGAATAATCATATTTACTTTCTTTGAATAATCAGTCCTTTAAGAATAAAACTTTTTTCTTATTTTTGTCCGGTTGCCGGTTGCACCAAGGACAAGTTTCCTATTCGGTCTCCATATGAAGTCGTCGTCCTACAAAACAAATTAGACAAACAGTCTTTGCTTCAAGAGAAAGACCTGCATGGGTGGAAAGTCTACATCCGGATTATCCATCATACTGAAAGGAAGGACAAAGGAGACAACATTTGTACATTTCTGTCCAGCAGCAGAGGCTGAAAGTCCATCCTGAATCTTAAGTCTACGCTTCAAATAGACAGAGCAGACGGAGGAGCTTCAGAGCTGCACAGGGGTCCTTGAACATGGTGGAGATTATAGAAATATTTTTTTCAACTTCATTTTTTCTGTTGTTGAGTTATTTTACCAGGAAGCCTGAGAGTTCTTGAGGTGCATTAACCAATACAACTCAACATCTATAAGAACTGCAAATCCTGGCAGTGAAAAAATCTTTACTGTCTCTTTCTTTCTTCATCAAACACATCACTTAATATAGTTTTGTGCACAAGGACAGCAAGTGGGACAAAGAAGCCTCTTCCCTTTTCTATGAAGACAAAGACACATGCCTGAGCCAGCTAAGAGGGGAAAAGATAGTAAAGTAACTTTTTACTCCGGCTATGAGACTTCTTTACTTGTTCTCTGCGCTAAAATATTACGAAAGAACGATTTATTTTTCTAAACTTATTCATAATTAATCTATTTTTACAGTTTTTTGCTTTATTACTAGCATTAAGTTACTTGAAAATAAATTCTCTATACAAATTTGAGTTGTAAAATGACAATAAATTACTCTTGTACCTGTTGTAAACCAAAGCAGCGGTTGTCTATAGCTTAGTTTTACTAGCAAGTCAAGACTGACAAGCATTTCTCCACATATTTAAGTCTTGTGCATGGAGCTGCATTGATTTTTAGACTTTAAAGGCCTTGAAAACCTACAGAGACACTGATGTAACAGTGTTATTTACAAATGTAAAGAGTTGGCTGTCTCAGTAAATACAAAGATTTGTGAATCTGTACATACATAAAGCTCCAGTGTATTGGATTTATGGGGATGGATGTGTAGAAATTACAAATATGCAGTATGGACATTCAATTCCTACCTGGCACTTCACACTTCCATTATTGAAAGGGAATATAATAAAGATACAGTTTTTGAGGTATGAAGCCTCCAAGCTGGTGACCTTTTCTGCATGCACCTATTGTTAAGCTCCTGTCATTAAAGAGACTTCAAAATATTCGTGGCAATCCATTTGAATTTTTGTTTTCACCCTGAGTCGAGGCTCTCAGGTTCATGCTGCCAGAAAACACAATGACAGCAGATGCAATGGAGTCTTCACTGCTACTTTACTGCTGCTCTGCTCCAACAACACGCAGAAAAATATGTGTTCATATGACTTCCATGTAATTTGTGCCAGTAGTCTAAATTAAGAGGTATGTAAATAAAAAGAAAAAAACATATTATTCAGAAATATAATAATATTATGACTCGGAAATGAGAACAAATAAATCTCACAGTGAGAGAAAAAAGCCTGAACTTTCTCTCTTCCTTTAGTTCTTTTCTTTTGTTCGGTTTTCTCAGGTTTCAACATACAACATGTACACACACACACAAGAGATGTAATCACATTCTGCAAAACTCTGGGAATGAGTTTGTGTGTGTGTGGGTGCAGATGTTTGTGTGTTTGAGTGTGTAGGTGCCCTGCAAGTGAGAGAAAGGCATGCAGTGTAAGCAAAGGATTATCTTTCCCCCAGGTAATGTTACACCTAGTCTGCTGAAAGACAACAATACACACATACCAACCCAAACACACACACACACACACTCGTGCTTACATACCAGAATCCAGACAGCAGAGCAAAATCAAAACACACTCCTCATCTGATGCCAATCTTGATCACCTTGAGTATTTTCTGTTGTCTCTCTCTGCAGAAAAAATATTGTATTTTGTTTTCCTTAATTAATTTGCAAAAAGGTCTTTACACACCATTAGACCTGTGAAATCACCACATCGCAACAAAGCCGCGGAAATAATTAGGATTGTTATCAGTTCATTAACTGCAGTTGTTATCTGCACGATTCTTGTTTCCAGATTCTGGCACTATGTTGTTTTTAATGAGTCGAGCTCTTTATCAGTTTGGTCATTTGGATGATTGTTTAATACCCTGAAGTGGATCGCCAGCAGCTATTTTGAGCGTCGTTGAATGTGTTGTACGTAACTCCGAGCGAGCCGAAACACTCGCATGAGTAAAACAAACACGTGACACAAAGATGGTTATCTGTCTGCCTTCAGGCTCTCCGATAATCTGCTAAATTTTTCCATCTGTTTATTCACAACAGCTCCGAAGTTCAGCGATGTTGTAATAGAAAAAAAGAAAAATGTGAATGAACTTGTTGGTGAGGATTTTCATATCTTAACAGATTTTTTAAAAAAATATGGGAGACCACAGATGTGTTATTGCTAATAACAGCTGCCTGTAGTGTCTGTAAAACCTCTAGTGTTCAGGTCAGTTTGGTAGAAAACTTCTTGAGCAGCAGAAAAAGAGTCTCCTGTCCATCAAATCCACAAACACGCGTGAACTTTCACCTTGAATAATTTGCAAAAAGGATCGAGAGGCCGGTGTCACTTGGTGTTGACCGTATCTGGCTCTGCGGTTAAAAAACTGAGGCGGCAAAGTGTCTGGTTGCCGGCCTGATAAACCAAAAAAAGTCACAGTCATAACTCTTCCTCAGTGCTTTCCTCTCCCACCAGCCCCTCTCTGTTTATCTCCTCTTCTTCTTCTTCTACGCCTACAAGGATCCATCAACATACACGCCACCCGTCTTAATCTGACGCCGACAGGAAGCAGGATGCCGAGAGACTTCTCACCACATCTGGCTCTGTTTTCTACACTTTCTCAGTTTAATTAATTCTAAACACTTCATCCGTTAAATAACCGAGTCTGAAGAATCACTTTATCTCTCTGTTCCTCTTCTGTCAATCTGAAGGTGTTTAACACTTTCTTCACCAGAGTTTTTTTTTTAGATTACCAGCCACAGCCAGAATTTTTGATCATATTCACCAAAAATTTGAAGACCCCAGTTCGTATGTTTTTGTTAATGCTTGAAGTAACTTGTGCATAAAAACAGCCTGACTCTTTCCTTCTGGTTCTCAGATGATTTTCCTCTTTGATTTTTTTTTTTAACCATTGTTCAGATACACACCAACAGCACCACACCCATACTTCATACCAGGAAACAATGAAATCACTGATTGCCAGATTATCCGTTCGATGGTGAGGAAGCATTCTGGCATAAATGACAGAAAATCCTGTCAGTGATGAGAAGTTGGTGATGACAACTCTAAGCAGATGGGAATTTATTTATCACTTTGCAAACTGCACCAAAAGAAGAAATGAACCTCTTTCATCAGTCAAAAGGTCAAATTCAGACTGCAGCAGAGAAGGAGACCCATCTCCAGAGAGTGAAAACTGCTCAGATTCATTCCAGGTGTCTGACAAAATCATTTACGACAAACTATCTCATGTAGAAGGACTTTAAACTTCTCCTGTAGGAAGCAGGAAGTTCCTGAAAAAACATAAATCACCGCTGATTGAACATGCTGTTTCTTTTAGTGTTTGGCCAAATGGACGTTTCCTTTGAGGTGTTTTCATCTGACTTTCAAAGTTATTTCCAGAAAACATTGTATATGAGTGTTTATATCAGTGATCAGACTTCCTGAACTTCCTTCCTGAGGTTAACTTTTCACCTCAGAACTGTAAACAGTTTGTTTAACGAGACAAAGAGCCAAGCTGGTGACTCTTTCTGAGGCTCTGCATGCTTACATATTCACATTAACAAGGTTAACATGTTGATGGTTATCAGGTATGTTAACATGTTAAGGGAACCGTGAGTCAGTAGAATTGATCCTCTGCCAACAATGAAAGTTTGAAGAAAACATAATCCATCCCATTCACCAGTCGCTGAGTGCTGCTCCTCCTGCAAACTATGTTAAGATGTTGGAGTTACAAGAAGCTCACACTGTCTGCATCTGCTTCTTCTGGTAAAATATGATCAAATTTCTGGAAAAATAAAGACAGACAAACCAAAACAATGAACTCAGCAACAAAATTTGGTTAATGTTACAGAGATATAGAAGATGCTAAAGCCTACAGATCACAGTGAAGCTGCCTCAACTTGTGTTTAACTTTACTGATAACACAAAGACAAACTGTTTGATCTGCAACCAGTTCACTCAGGATTGATACACAGGTGTGTTAATAGGAGGGGAAAGGTGAAACTGCAACGACCTTTTGTTTATCATCTTTTGTCTCATTTCTTCAGTTAAGAATTATTTTGGAATATTAAAGAAATTTCACTAATCCAACACTTTTCTATTCAATTATGTTTATATAATTTCAGTACATTCACACCTTAATCGAGGCTGCTGCTCAATTAAGGTCATTTTTTGCCTGCAGGCAGCGCAGAGAGTCTGCACAGAGGAGCAGCACATGAATCAGTAAATGGTTCGGCAAATTAAACTCTTCATCAACACATCAGCGTCTTTGGCTCGGGGACACAAACAGAGTTTTGTTCACGGCTGCACAACGAAAAGTTTGAACCATCCCAGATAAAGTTTGGAGACTGCACATGATGCACAACCAGTCACTGAAGAAGACCAACATTCATACTTTGCACTTGTAGCTGCCAAATTATCATCAAGATGAAGGCTGAAACATGCAACAACACTTGCAGAAAAAACAAGGAAAATGAAGAAATCCACCACCTGTAGTCTTACAAGCACAAACACACAGATTTCATCTCTCAGCTGATCAAATTTGTTGCTACAGTCTCTCAACATGAAGGTCAAATGCTTTTTTGAGCCCTTTATGCGTTATTTTTGCTTGAAAACAGTTAAAGTTGTTAAGCCAATCAACTTTCAAACATCCACTTTGTACGATTTGTGTGTAAACTCTTCCTTTGGTTATTAAAACCCCCATTTTACCAAAAACAATGCGAAGGCATGTTCTTGGTGTGGCACAGCACACAGATACACAGAGCTAAATAAAGAGTTTTTGTCCCCTGTGATTAGCTAACAATAGGTGTGAAAGGCTTAATGAAGCGCTTCAGCTGAGAATAATGAAGACAGTCATCTGAAATCCTCTCATTAACACCTACAAAACATCTGTGCTGCTCTCCGCTTCCTCTCTTTGACAACTATTGTTAGCTGTCTCACCCAATTATTTAAAATGATCTCCACTTCCACTAGAGGGCACCACTCTCAACTCTCTCTGACCAACTCTGTCCAAGTTTTATTTCTTCTTCCCTTCTTTGGTGGATCTTTAAAGATGAATAAAACTGAATTATTCAGGATTTAGACATCTTCCTCCTGCAGTTTACGTGCTGGTTGGATTGAACAGGTTTCTATCTAAACTATGTTCAGCTGATTCTCTGCCCACACTAACTTCTTTTTCTATCATGAAGTTGTCAAAATGGCTTTGTGGGGGCAAACAAGCCTGTTCAAGCTTGTTACAGGCATTAAGGCCCAAATTGATTAGACCCCCCTCGAGACATCTAGTTATGCATTTGCAGTTAGAAACAATTTACGCAAACTACTTGGGTTATTATTATTATTAGTAATTATCGTGATTATTATTTGGTGTTTGTAAATTGGACTTTTTTGGCAGCTCGGCTCATTTGGAGAGACAGGGGGCGATTTTTTGCATATTGTGAGTTTATTACCTCATTTGACACTCTGGTGAGTCAAAATTGAAAGAACATCTTAATAGATTGTTTTTCTAATTCATAACCTTTCTCTCATTTACACACTTTGTGTGTGTGTGTGTGTGTGTGTGTGTGTGTGTGTGTGTCTGTGTCAGCAGTTTCAGCCATCAGCTTTGCTCTCTTTTATTTATTTTTCTTTCCAACTTTCTCCTTTACGTGCCTGCTCTTTCTTGGTTTTTCAGCCAGAGTTTGAACTAGTCGATGTACGAATCAGGTGAAGGGAGACACAGACGGAGAGAAATAATGTATGTTTTGCTTCTCGCTTGATTTCAAAGGGAACATGCCCACCATATTACACATATCATCCAAACTCTCACCCTTCATCCTACATAATTTAAGTTGCTACCATTAAAGTTTAAAAAACCTCCTATGGTTTCAAAAAACAAAGCTTACCTCAGCACAAAACTTTCTTTTAGGACTATGTGATTGAAGCAGACGTGATGTTTTACCACAAAGCTGCAATTCAGGGTTCATTTGTTCAGGGCTGTTACATACTGGCTCATTTCTTAACCTCTCTCGTTTACTGTTTCTTGCTTCAAAGTGCAAATTACATTCGGCGAATATGACATGGCTTCAGACACTTCAGAGAAACGTCTGCATGTCAACGTGAGTCAGCAACAGTGTCAAGCGGTAAAGGAAATAGAATAAATTGGCGCAGGCAGCTCTAATAAACTGCTTCGTCGAGATGTCAGATCTGATTGGAGATTGTTGAGGCGTGATTTCTTTTTTCTTAGCTTTCAAACTCAAGTCTTTGACACATATGATCTGATACTCTTCCCTCTCTTGTCAACTCTGCAGCTCCTGCTTGAACAGTCAGACTGTCAGGAGGCTTCGCATACATTAAAGTCACAGATGAGGGAGTGAACAGCTGGTGTGCATTTGAAGCAATTACAAATACAGTAGATTTTCTGTCTGATGTCTTGTCTCAGTACTTTCTTTTCTGGCTCATATACACTTTTCTGGTTCATACCAGAGTCAGAGACATCTACTTTTGCAGCATCTCACCTGTCTGATGGTGTGCAGCAGCATGCCGTAGGAGTAGAGGATGACACAGAACGGCAGGACCAGGCAGAAGGTGAACAGGCAGACGATGTAAGAGATATTGTTCGGCGTTTGGGTCTTCCAGTCCACCGAGCAGGTGGTGCCGGGACCCTCGGGTCCGTATCTGCTCCAGCCCAGAAGTGGAGGTACAGTCCAGGCCACAGAGTAGAGCCAGGAGAAGCAGATCCACCCCAGCACCGGGCGGTACTCTCTGCCGTCGGCCACAGTGGGCGTCATCATGGTGCAGTAACGCTCATAGGACAGAACGGCGAGAGAAATCAAGGAGACGATGCCTGAGGACGGGAGAGCACAGAAGAAGGAGTCAGTGGGGGAGTGACGGAGTGACCTGGCATGAATGTGGTGGTGGTGGAGGAAGTGAAAGATGGATCCGAATTAAAAGCACATCTGGTCAAATTTTGGGCTTTTTAGGAGTCCAAGATTAGCAACTTAAACTTAAAGCATCTATGTCTTCTTTCACTGTTATTTAATGATGATCAAAGCACATTTAGATCCAAAGTGGAGGAAATTTTCAGATATCTTTGAACAACAGAACCAAGTGATTTTTCAGGTTGTGTGTTTTTTAAGCACAGATAACAAATGGGCAGCGCCTCTACAGACCCCATTGTTTTAAAGTATCACAAACTACATAAGAAGCATTGATCGAATTGGCTTTAAGGCAACTATTTTGCCTTAAAATAACACCTTAAACATCCTTTGCACTGACATGAATTTTAGCTGGAACAGAAAAGAGAAATTGACAAAGTCAAAATAGTCCAAAAAAAACTTTTACAATAAGTTGATTTTCATTCTAGCTGCTGATTCATTCTCTAACATTTAAAATGTATTATAATCAGGTCGAACAGAAGTCTGAAAAGTGTTGTGACTTAACAACCAGCTAATTGTTTCATCTCATCTATTTTGGTTTGTGACCGAAATCTGTTCACATTCAAACAAACATGCGCAAAACAAACACAGTGTTTTTCTGCATCTTAATTGCATACAAGCTAAATGTTTTCTATTTCAGTAAACTGTTACTGAAGTGACCACATCTTAAATCACAGATAATCAGCACAGATGGGCTAAATTGCTTGTCCAGGGGCACTTCACCTCCATTATCGAGTCTCCCAGGGACAAAGACCTTGATTAGAGACAACAGCAGCACCTTGGCGTATAATAAAGGTTTCTGATTGGCTGACACCGTGGGAACTTGAGTGGTGGGAAACAGCAAAGGGCGAGATTATTGGGAACGTTTAAGGGGATTTTGTGTTGATGTGTCTGTGCTCACAAAATTGAATTTGCACCGCCTCTGACTGCCAATCAAATCAGCTCTCCAGGTAACCTGAGTCTGCTGTACCTGCAACCAGCCAATCACATCGAGGCAAGTTACCTCATCGTTAAACAAGAACACCTTTTGTTCCTGACAATCAACTATATAATAACGTTAAAGAGGGTTTGTAAAGGGTCAAAAACAAACAAAACAATGAGCTAAAAGCACTTAAACTCTGTGATGGTGAGAGATTTGAGGCGATTTTCCTCTTTTTTTGTTTTTACGAACGACACAGATCACATTACAGAGTCATTTGGTCTCTTTTTGATATAAAAAACAATTAGTTCAACTTTAATGTTTTATTTTCTTGTAATTGTATAATAATCCTCTTGTAAACTTGAGATTATTGCCTTGTAATTATAACAAATTGTTTTCAAATGATTGTGTAATTGCACGAGAAAGAGGGCTTCATGTCTGGCCTAATGTTGTAAAAGTTTTCAACTATTAATCACCTGCAGGATTATTACAAGGATAAAACTGTAATATAATCACGGATAAATGAATCTCTTTTGTCTCGTTTGGTGGATTTTGTAATGAGAATGTTTCGTCCCCTCAGCAACTGAGCCTTGTTTCCAATCTGCGACAAATTTTCTGTTAACTTCTCGTAATGATTGCAGAGTCTCAACTCAGACCCTGGTTGGGTTTCTGCTTAAAGTATCAATCCCTAACATTGGCTTTGATTCAAGCATGGCTCTCTTTGATTCTCCTCCATGCATTTTAATAGGTTTTTTTTTTCCACCTGTAGCCTGATTCTTCTGAACTCAACTCCAGAGTGGTGCTGAATAGATTTATAGGGAAATAATTGAGCCAATGTCCAAAGTCTGAGTCAGAGCAGGATCTAATCTTTGTTCAGTCTCCTGATTTTGCTCATCAGTTCCTCAGTCTCACCCCACTCTTCCTCTGTCTCTCCCTCTTTGTCTCTCTCAATTTAAATTACCATCTTTCTCTTCCCCCTTGTATCCCTCTTTCTTTCTTACTTTCTACCTCTGTTTTTTCTCTCTTTTTCTTCCTTATTGTTTTAGATCCAACTGCAAAACTAATTATGCCAAATCAAATATTTTTTTTTTCTCCAAATACTACCAAGAAACACTCAGCACAACTTCCAGCTCACAAAAAGCGCTTTAAACATGAAGTAACTGCAAGTAACCAGGAAATTATTGTCTTTTTGCTCTCATGGGATAATTGAAGACAATTAGAGAAACATCATTTTCCCAGTTAGACTCGTCCTGCAGACTTCCTTCCTGAAATAATCTATTAATCATTCAGCCATATCATGTCAAAGGCAAGGGGGAAAAAGGCTTGAAAGATTTTCTTAAACCTCAGGAGACGTCTTGAAATTTCTCTCACAAACAAAGCAAAAGCATGGCAGTTTACAACAATGAAAAACAGAGAAAAGCAATCAGGGCAAAGGGATCTTGGGAATGCTCTGCATTTTTGCTCAAATAACTCAAATAAAAACCATTAAAGTACTTGCCTGCATAACTAGATTTCTCTTAGTAACAAATCAATGCTTTCTGCTTCTCTTTATTCTCATTTTAAAGGTGAAAAAATGCCAACAACTGATGCTGCTGTCTGTCTATCAGATATGAGCAAACTAGCCTTCACACTTTCTGCACCTGAGAGAGGGAAGGAGAAACGAAAGTATCCTCTGTGGCCTCGTGGAGAAGATCTTATTCCAGTGTTGGGGACCTGATGACGTTTGATTACAAGCTTCTTAACAGCCTGCGACTGCACAGGAGCTCAGATGTATTCAGGGTGATTGATGGAGGTCAGGCAGCGTCTCATCTTGGAGTTCAATAAACGAACTGGATTCAGTCTCACGGGCAGAAGGTGAAATGAGGGATCTCGGTTGAGTTTTCCCTTCAGTCCTGCCAACGTGAGTAGATCTGTTTCTGCTCTACGAGGTCTGAGAGTTATCAAGTATCTCTGAAGAGACTGACTGAACTGAGTAACATGAGTTCCTGCTGAGATTTTGATTAGTAAGTGTTGGAGCTGATAAATCACATTTACTGCTGTTGCTGCAGTTGAGAAGCTTTTTGTATTGTTGTGCTTTGTAGGGATTTTTTTTTTAAGTAGAGAGCTTGAAAACACCTTAAAATGTCTGAAGAAGTCTTAACTTCTATTCCAAAACAGATATACTTTTTTTCTTGCCTTGTGTAGGTAGTAATGTTTTTTTATTTACATGCTTTTTGTGTGATTTTAGATTGTCAGACTTGCAGTAAATGCACCATGCTTATCAACTCATAATGGGCAGGTATGTGTTAAAGCAAAAAAGTTAACTGAATTTTAGCGAATTACTAATTTTTACTTAGCAATCCAACTGTTATGTTGTTTATTCTGGTTCAGGCGATTTTAAATAAACTGTTTTAATCACTCACCATTATTGCAACAAACTGCAGTACTGACAAAATGTGATCTATACTGTTCATCACTTCTAGTTTTCTATTAAAAAATTTGAAGGGAGGGTTATAAAACAAGTACTAAATTCCATTTGAAAAAGTCTTAAAAAGTTTGAAATTAAACTTGGTGAAATTCTGCAGAG
>JAPZDY010000013.1:4273551-4284722 GCA_029783645.1 Ctenochaetus hawaiiensis | reverse complement strand
AACAAACTGCAGTACTGACAAAATGTGATCTATACTGTTCATCACTTCTGGTTTTCTATTAAAAAATTTGAAGGGAGGGTTATAAAACAAGTACTAAATTCCATTTGAAGAAGTCTTAAAAAGTTTGAAATTAAACTTGGTGAAATTCTGCAGAGGTAATATTTTCCCACTGTTCTCACTTTTAGTCCTGACTGATGTCGTGCACTTCAGCGGAGCAGTTATTGTGTTTGTCTTTATATAAAAGTTATAATCAAATATCACTGAACAGGAATGCACTTTATGCACTTGATTGCTTTTCTCATTTCTGCACTTATCAACAAATGTATCGACAAAGAAACACTGGGATGCTGCTCGTGTGCAGAACATCCCCTCAGCAAATGCACTAATTTAATGTTCTTAAACACAAAGATACCGTGGCTAAATATGCACTCTGGGGCGAAAAATGCAATTTAAGCTAAATCCTGTCTTCAAGCAGCATTTTTTCCAGTGAGAGCACAATTTTTTGAACCTTGCAGAGTTCAAACCTACTCTGAATAAATATGGATCAGATGGAACACTCTGACTAAATGGGACTTTGTCTGCTCGCTCAGGTGGTGTAAGAACCGGTGCTGAAGTAACATTTGTTTTCATTATCACTTAATCTTGCTTCTTGTGTTTTCTTAAAGCGGATTAACACATGAAATGACAAAACATATGAAAATGAAGATTTAAATGCTCTGAGCCATGATGCAAAAACCCATGCATATTCATTTTACAACCTTTTTAAACGGAGAAAAGCAGCAAATCATCACAATAACAAAGTAGGAATTAGTGAAATTTGGTATTTGTTGCAAAAACTTATCACTTAACAAAACAGTAGAAGACTAATTTTCTGTTTATGGACAAATTGACTACTAAACTGATTGTTTTATCTCTTATAATTACTGTTATTGGAATTGCTACACCTGTACACTACTTTTAACTTAGCTTTAATCTGCAGGAATATGTGAAACTGTTCAAACCTTTCAGTTATTTCAGGACATTTTCATCCTGGGCTGCATTTCTTCTTGTTTTCCCATCTTCTGATCAGTTTTGACCAAACAGTCATCAATCATTTACAGCTCACATACATCTTTGATGCTAGGGCGCCCATCTAGCCACTCCATAGTCTTAGAAAGTCAATGACCAGCCAATTCCAACATAAAATTCCTAAAGCGCCTCATTCAGATATTATTGAACAGTGAGCCTGTGAACCTCTCGCGTCCAGTTTGGGTGCTGTTGGTTATTGCTTGATAATTCTACAGCTGCTCTTATCAAGAAACACTGAAGAACACAGTGTAAAATCCATTACAAAAGTTTTCAAGTTAAGGATAAACAGCAAGTCAGATATCATTTCTCATTACAGAAGGAACGTCAGTGTTTTTCTAAAGATGTGCTTCTGCTACTGACTGTAAAGTTAGTGAGGAATTAAGTCAGAGTCATCCGGTTGGATTTGAAAAACAGAAAGTAGGCAGCACCCAGTTCAAAAAGCATTTAAGGCCAGACTCCAGTGAGAAATTGCTTGATATAAAAGCAATAACACCTAATCTCAGTGTTGCTCCAGACTCCAGAGAGAAAACACTTAATTTAAGAACAACAACAACGACGTCTTACCGCAAGTCTTGATTCCAGAGACAATAAAACTAACCAAAGCCATGGTGTGCCATGAGTTCATAATGTGTGGTGGCACGCCACAGTATCAACACCGGACGCCACAGATTGATTTTCTATTTTTGGAGCGTTTGAGTTATCTCACAATCTCCCTCAAAACGGAACAGCGATGGGTATCACAACGTTTGATTAGCTTCTAAATCCGCGCAACGTGACAGCGCACAGACGAGCATCTGTGAGCGGAAATGCATTGTGCATCTACCCCACGTGCACAAATGCAACCCTGCAACCATAGGGGCTGTGATGAGCGCGAGCTCGAGCTATCACGTGAGAAACACCGTAAGAGCAACACCTTCATCCAGTCCAGACTCCAGAGAGAAAACAACTGATTTCAGAGCTGCAACAACATCAACAACTGCAAGTCCAGACTCTCGAGAGAAAACTACCACGAACAATATGAACTATAATGCAAAAATGCATGTCAGGACTTAAAACAAAAAGCAGCTGATTAAAGAAAAGAACAACATCAGTGTTAGTCCAGAGTCCAGGGAGATAATAAAAGATTTAAGAGCAACATCAACAACGTCTTCCTGTATGTTTTGGATGGGGATTAATTAGTTAAAAGCAAGAAAACTCTTTTGTGCAACCTATAAGTCAAGAGAAAACAAATGATTTAAGAGCAAAGTCATCTTCTTGCAAGTCACCAAAGAGGAAACTAATGAGTTAAGAACAACACCACCTCTCTGCAGCTTACAGTCAGCGACTTCAAGTCCAGGCTTCAGTGAGATAACAAATGATTTAAGAGCAACGATGCAAGTCCGGAGGGCAGAGAAAGTGACAGACAGACGATGAAGAGGTGAGTAAATGAGAGGAGACGTCTGCTCTTAAGTGTATTTATAGATTGATTATTCACTTCCTTTTGCACTCAGCCAGAGTCCCTTAAGAACAAGACAGAAAACGTCCAAATTCAACTACAGTAACAAAAAATAAAAACTCAGCCAACCCCCCAATCATCATCTCTCCTCTCTCATTTTCTTCGCTCCAGTGGCCAGAAAATTAAGATCCTGTATCAGTGATGAGGGGTCACATTAATTAATCCGCAACAACGATTAAATTAATTGTCCTGAAACTGATAAGGTCACAGGTTTGATCCCGGAACAGGTATAAAAGGATTCGTATGTACATATATAAACAGCAGTTCACCCTCCAAGGATCAAGATAAGAGCCCAACAAAGGCAAATTTATTATGTAATACGACCAAAAAATGCTTTTTCCGTGTTTTATGATTTTTTTAGTGTTTATATATTCTGCATCTCTCTCCTGAGTTACATGAGAGACTAAATCTGATTCACCGTGTCAAATTATTAATGAAACTTAAGAAAATTCAGTCTGAAAGCTTAAAGAACAGCTGAATATAATCACCCTCACCACTTAATTTTAATTGAAATTGACTTCGGGATTAGATGGACTAACAGGATTACGCAAATGTTTTCAGTGAGATCTACATGTGGCCCGTTAATGCAGGAAACGCATGTTTTCTTCATGCTTTTGTAAGACTGCTGAGCCAGACAGCAAGAAGACTGGGTGGGTGTCTCTGAGCAGAGCAAAGCAAGCGTACTGTACAGGAGCGTGCGGATGCCAGAACAGAAACCGCTGAGTTTTCATGTCCAAAGTCCTGCATTAAAGACGAGGAACTGATGAAATGCTGCAACTTTAAGTTCTTGAGTGATTGTTTCATGTCTTAAGGATGGACGTGCACGATGAGCAGCGCAGTCAGGCGAGAAAAATGTCATTTTGGAGACACACCTTTATCAATATGCTGCAATGATTGACAAACACACAGTCTAATTTGCTGGGAAGCAAAAGGCAAAATCATTATTAGAGGAAGAACATAAGAGGAAGGGTTAGAATTAAAGATGTGATTGTTTATTAATTAACCTGACACGTGTTTGTTTCGGTCATTAAATATGAGTGACACCTGCCGAACACATGAAAAACAGCTGCTTACCTAAACACGCGTTAACGAATCCGTACCAAACGCACCCGGCGCGTCCGATCAGCCATCGCCCCTGGGTGCTGGCCGCGAAGCTGAACGGGGTGCCCAGCACGCTGACCAGCAGGTCGCTCGCAGAGATGCTCACAAGAAGGAGGTTCATGGGCGTGCGCAGAGCCCGGTACCGGCAGAACAGCGCCAGCACCAGGAAGTTACTGAGGAACCCGAAGGTGCCGATAAAGCCGAGGCACACAGCCACCACCAGGTGCCCCTTAGGGCTCAGGGTTTGAGGAGGGAGCGAACCGGACACCTCCTCGTACGCATCCGTGGCCGCCGTGCCTCCAGCTCCTCCTCCGGGACAGTGCGCACAACTCAGGCTCACGTTGCAAACGATCATCGCTGAGACCCGAAGTTTGGATCGGTCCAAAGTTTGCACCGACCATTCGGTCTCCGTGCCGTTTACTCGATCAACCCATCTGGAGAAGCAAAAGGGGCACGAGGGAGCACTCTGTTGCACCGCGCGCGCATGTGGACGCTTTTTAATAAAGAGAGCGGAAACTTGTGAACGCTCGGTGATCCAGTCCGAGAGAGCTAATTGGAGAATGAGTGAGGAATTACAGAGCAGATGCCGGTGTCATGTTAGATCCGCCCCTTCGTCGTGCACTCCGGCTCCAGAGGTGCGCTCCTTTCCCTTGCGCGTCCACCGCTTCAGCGCTAAGTGCGCCTGGGCATTACACCACTGCGCCTTTTTAAGGCGCTGGGGGGCAGAAACCTTTCACATGAGGTGGTCGTGTTGTATGCGTGTGTGCCTCTGTGTCTGTGTGTGTATGTGTGCATGTGTGTGTGTGTTAATGTGTGTCTCCAACCACCATTGCCACCGCACCATCAATGAAAGCATTACATAATGATATTTTTTGGATAAAACTGTAAATAAAAGGACTGATTTAAACACTGTGTGACTGGTGCATGTGCAGTTAAATGCATTTTCTCATAAATGTTACAAGAGGACACAATTATCATAACTTAGATGTAATCTCATCCATCAAACGGTGATTTTAGGACAAACCAAAATGTCATTCTGGCTTTATGCTGTTAAATGACCCATGAAGCTCTTTGGTTGGGTCCAAACATCAACACAGTTACAGCTTGAGGGGGGAAGATTAATTTTTTTCTAAGTGCATCTGAAATACTATGTTGGACAATTGTTTCCAAGTAAATCACGGCAATAGACAGACGTGTGATATATGGTGATTCAATGGCTGATTGGGTTACAGCTCAGTGTCAAGAGTCACAAAATACAATTAACTGTCAAAATCATGGGAATTAATGGAAGCAGCTCAGCCCAAACTGTTCTGTGCAAGTAGCTCGCTCATGTCGCCCCTGCTGCTTCATCTGCAGCACTTGTTGCAGATACTTTCTCTTTTCTCTGTTGGAAACACAAAAGGAGACACAATTTGTCTCAAAGGGGGATTTTGGTTATTTTGCAGGCAGAAAAAGGGAAGCCGCTGCATATAGATTAGATACTTTGCAATTTAAGCTTAGAGCGAGTCCTCATCTAAATGATGAATTTGGTTGCCTTTCTGCCTTTTAAAACAATCCAGAAGACCTTTCTGAATGTGATTTATTTGACTGTTCTGGGTATTTTAAAGTGACTGAAACAGTTAGATTGAGGTTAAAGAAGGATAATGGTCTTTGCTAAATAATAATAAAGCAAATTAGTGGTTAAACCAACCTAACCAATCACCATCTAGATCTCTTGACTTTTTTTCTGGGTTACAGAGTCTCACTCCATGCTTGCAGCAAAAAATGTAGCATGTGAATGTAATCCAGGCAGCAGTATGTTAGGGTTGGCCATGACATGCCTCCACAGCTGTCTGTAAAATACACCTACCATGTGATCTGAGAATTTGTACAATTTTGATGCCAAAACTTTAAAAGAACACTACGACACTCTCAGATAAAAACACATCCGAGTCTCACACAGTGTGGCTTATCTAAACTGAATATTTAAAGTGATTTAAAAGTCAAAAAGGATTTGAATTTGTTCCCTGGCAGCTGTTGCACCACATAAAGACGTAGGAGCTCATGACACCTGTAACAAATATAAGTGTTTGATTTTCTGTTTGATGCATATGTCGAGAGCTCTTATGTAGTGGTGTGCACTCCATCTCATTCCCAGCTGTCAAGTACCAACACTTTGTCACACCCCTAAGCTTTTAATATAGATGCTGGAGGGTTGTGCATCTGGACTTCAAACAACTCCAGTGTTAACCCATCCGTGTCATTGTTAGAAACTTGTTGCAACGGCTGTGCCAAACCCAGGAGAAGTACTGCCAAAGTACTGAGTGAAGACTTCAGGGTGGAGTGTCTGAGAGGAGGACTCAGGGCTTTCACCCACAAGAGTGTTGTTGTCTTTTTTTTTCCCTGAACAAACTGCATTTTACAATGCAAATCATGCGTCAGAGAGGCTTTCTGGCAGGAAGGCTTTTCACACACAGACGATAAGCGGTATCCAGGTTTGACGAACATGTGAAGGTACCCTGTCAAATTTCTGATGTCAAATAGCGCTGTAGAGTAGTGGGTTTTTTTTACAAGTGATCGTCCATTAGGATGAACGCCAACTACCATGTGAGTGATGCTGTCCTGCTGGTTGACACTTGGTGACAGTAACATGCAAAAACATGCAAAATATACCCACAGAAGAGTGCTAGCAAGTAAACATGCATGTAAACAATGCAAGACGTAAAATATTTTGGAAAAATCAGAAAAGTTATATGAGAATGTGAGGTCAGACAGCTCAGATGACTAAAACTCAGCTGCTAAAGGTGAGAAAAAACTCCTAGACAAGTAAAACTCAGGAGCTTCACATGAGGTGTAGATTTACAGCCACAGAAATATTTTATTATTTGCTTTAGTCTTGTCAATGAGCTTTAACAGACGTCTTGCAAAAGCAAGGCTCTGGCTTTGAACTAATGCTATTCCAATTTGGAGGCCCATTGGGATTTTAGTGTTGTTTTATCTACCATATCATACAAGAGGTCATCCAGAGGTGATTAAAATGACGTCACTGGATGTAAATTATGAGGCATGGAATTGCATACAATGCATAGCGGGCAGCACTATTCACACATCCACAAGTAGCCACTTGTCAGGAAAAAACCAACATATGTGTTTGATGTATTCAAACAAAGCACCAGTGTTATCAGCTGTCTGGTGAGAGCAGATTGAATTATAAGCCTTGCACACATATCATACAGAAAACGCACTGAAACGCATGTAATGCACAGAGACACTCACACACATGTGCTTCCCTGCTCTCTAATGTCTGCATGCCTTTCGTCCTTTGATTTCCTTTCCTCTGTAACCTTGCCAACAGATGCACCATTGCGCCTCCATTGAGAATGAATTATTCATTTAACAAAATGAGTTAATTTAATTAAATTAATTTAATGAAAAATGTAGCAGTTTTCATAAAAACTCCACGACACAGTGCAAGTCCTTGTCATTAAATATGTCATTTTAATCTCTGTATTTACACACAGTTGTACAATCAAGGTTATGCAAAATCATCACTTTCTGCAAAGATGACAATGCTTTCCTCACAGCTTTGCTATAATAATAATAATGTTTCCTTCTTTTATTATCTAGTCAGTTAATTTATAGCAACAAAAATCATAAATTAATACAAAACTCCAGTAATTGTTCATATAATTCAACACGGTCGGTAGTTCTGATATCACTTCCTTTTTTTTTTTGCATAATTTGCAACAATGTCTTTTTTTTTTACTTTAATTACTGAAAATCAGCATAACTTTCCACCTTGTTGCTCACTTTTATTTTATTTATTTATTTATTTATTTATTATTTTTGTATGTAATTTGTAGAAAAGCACAATTACAATTTCTTTGACAGGGGTTTAATATTTTCTTTCCTCTCCTCACCTTAGATCTCAAACAAAGAAAAAGCATAATATTATCTATCTGATGTTGCTTAGTCCTAATGAAGTCCATAAAAAGATTCATAAAGTTGCTTCGAGGTGCGTTTCGAAACGACAGGAAATGCAGCGACAGATGGAGATGAGGATAAAACGTCACTGCAGCCACAAGAGGCTCGTCTCTGACGTGTCATGGCCAAGTGGGGACAGGAAACGGTGTGAATTCATTAAAACCAGTCTCCTGAATCACTTATTAAATATTACGTCGGCTTCAAAACTGCTTTGAAAGCTGAAGGTTATGAAACAGATTCAACCCCCCCCCCTGCAACTTTTTGACAAATTTCCTGTTTTATATTTACTGATTCCCGCTGATTCAAGATATGTGCCTGGTGTTTGTTGAGGACACATTTCATTAAAAAAAAAAAAAAAAAACATTTATCAATATTGGTAATGTGATATTTTGCTACTCGGTGTGATATTTATCAATTTTGTCAAATTAATTCCAGTATCACTTTGCCAATAATGTTAAATTACAGTAAAATAGCTGTCGTGAAGTCAGATTAACTTCAGCGAAGAGGCGGAGAGGGAGACAGAAAAGAGGTAAAAGGGCAACAACAATCAGGAAAAGAAAAAGTGACTGCAGATGGAGAGTGAATAGAGGTGATGTTGTTGACGTAAGAGGGCGGCCTTGGTAGCGTTTATCCACACACATCCCTGCCTAAATGTCTATTGAAAAGCTCGTAATCTGAGCCTTCCCTCTTTGTACGTGTGCTAATTGAGCTGAAAAACGAAGGTGGTCATGTGCCTCAATGAAAGGGCCATTAAAAGTTGTTCGCTGCTTGTTTCTACAGCTACTGAGGAGATACTGGGTAGAAAGGGTTGAACCATAAGGGTGGACAGCCAGCGAAAAGGGCACAGGAGGTGAAGAGCTGTTGTTTTCATTTAGAAAAAAGACCACGAGGAATGTGGGAGCCTAATTATCATCGAACGACCTCTGGCATCAGTTCAGCTTCAGGAAGAAAGAGCTGCTTTATTTCACGGCGCTGAAAATGATATGTCTAAATGAATACAGATTCATGTGTGTGTGTGTGTGTGTAAAGGAGACACACAATGAGGCAACGTGAGACGACAAACAGTATAATGCGGATTCACTGTGGCATTAATTATTTTCAAATCAAAGCCTTTATATGCAACTTTTTTCACATTAATAATATATTAGCAGGGCTTTATTATAAGACTGTAGGTGCATGTGGACAAATGAATCCAGATTTAACGTTTCTCTGAAGTCCCCGCAAGGCTCTAAGAGATGCAAACAATGAGTGTGGACATGGAAAACACTGCTGTAGGTTGGAGTTATGGGATTCACATTAAAAAAAAGCTAAATATTACCACAGAAAAAGGCCCAATTAAAATCTAAGATCCAATGCTGCACTGCAGATGTTGCGATTTTCACCATCCCGCTTCTCCTGCTGCTCCTGCTGCTGCTGCTGCCACTTCTTCATGGATGCTGATCACCTCAGCCTCGGGCAAGATGTCATCACAAACTCATCAAGATGAGTGACAAGTGTTGAGGCCAGGAGGCGGGATTAACAATGCTTCCCGCCTCGAGGCATAGAGGTAGAGCTGATCAATTAGAGGACAAGGATGATAAACATAACCGAAGATGTTCTTTCTGTTTTTCTTATCTTCTTCCTTGAGCCCAAAGCTTCGTCCACTAAGAGTTTGACTTTGCTGTTATTTCAGAGCAGTGGCATCTTTGACTGCAGTGAAGTGATTGAGGACATGTGACTAAAAAAAGTGTGAAACATCTGGTTTAAATTCAAATGCTCGCATAAGAAAAAATGTAGAAAAATGCATTGTAATGCCCCTTTAAACTGTGTTCAGACATTTCCAATCTATATGGCATCGAGCTCCATCCATCTGTAAACCTGTTCAACCAAACAAGAGCATATTATGTATGCTGACATCCTCTACTCAGATCAATACATTGGTCTGTTTAAATGCACTTAAGTTGTATGGTGACTCTCAGATGTCTGCAGAAAACCTGATTTATGAAACCTCATTTCAACGAGAAACAAAAAAAAAAAAAAAAGAAGGAGACGAGGAAGAAATCTGTTCACATAGCAGCAACATTTGAAAGTCATTTTTGACTTGTATTTAAGCACACTTATTGTAGTAATCTGATTTCTTTCAATGACATGGTCTCTTGTTTGCATACAAGTCTTGTCAGGGACTTCTATAAAACATCATTTTTCCCCATCAGGCTTTGTGATTTCCTTTTTTATTATCAAAACAAAGACAGACTCTGCAAGAATCTACTGCTAATGAAGCAATCAGAAACTCGACAGAGATGTTATTCTCACGTATTTAGGTGGAAAATATGATTCATTTCACTGCACTTGATAAATCAAAAATATCAACAAAGTGAATTCTTTAAAGTGATACAAACGGCACAGAAATATTTGTAGAGATGTTGGACCAATCAAGCTATCACCTGGAAGCAAAAAACACCCTCTCAAGTTTTTAAAAGATGTTATTTTTTCTGTCTACATGGAAAATAAATTACATTTGGCTCACTAAAGGAAAACGTGCAGTTAAAATGTATGCAAAGCACTTCCTTAGGCTATGAATCCTACAACCAACCTCATCAAACAAACCCAGCATCAAACAGAGAAAAACCAAAGACTTTTTTTTCCCTCAAAGAATTCAAATGCTTTAAGTTTTCTATTAGATTGCTGCCAAGCCAATCAGTTGACTACTGAACAGCAGAGCAAATGAAGAGAACAGTGGAAAAAAGAGCAGAGGGCGACAAGGGTGAACGAAAAATCCTTCGATCAAAAGGTTTTTTTTTTCAATTCATCGGAGAAGATGACAGCGGGAGATGAGAGGCGGTCATGTTCACCAGTATCCATGCTCCCTCTCTTTCTTTCTTTCTGTCCTTCTCAGGTTTGTTCTTTCGCTCTGTCAGGGGACTCGTTTGGCCGTGAGTGAGTGAGTGAGTGAGTGGCTGAGTTGGGAAAAACATCAGTATCCATTTATCCACACCATTACCCACATCTAGCACCATCACAAAGACACACACATGGAGTTCAGGCTCCAATCTTCAGTCCGCAAGACACTTTGACCTCTGGCAAGTTCATGCATGTGATTACAGGAGACAAAAAGGAAAAGACAGACCAGTCACAGTCCAGCATTGCTGGGTGAAATGTACTATTATCTCAAGAGAGAAAATATATTTAATTTAATCTTTGAAACATTTTAGAAACCTCAAGAAATGTAGAAATTTAATTACGAGCCATCAGAACTAAATATGAAAATATCCCATCAATATGAATCAAATGTGCTCAAATTTTCCTTTTTTTTTTAAATTTTTGAATTATGTAAAGCTTATTTACATTGCAAGTCTTAATGCAACAAAATGGGTGCATAAGTCTGTGCCTAATAAAACAGCTCTGGATGTATATCATCATCATAACCAATAAGTAATTTGCAGTAAAACATCTACAGCAACAAAGCTGTGCTGAAAGTAGAGCTGCTAACCATTACTTCTTTGTTAGCGTTTAATCTGCTTCTTATTCCCTTAATTGATCTAAAACTGAAAAAAGGACTTTACCT
>JAPZDY010000013.1:4260877-4273451 GCA_029783645.1 Ctenochaetus hawaiiensis | reverse complement strand
AAATGTGAGAAAATGTTAATGCCTGTCTGAGAAAAGTGTATAAAGTGTGTGGTGAGGGGTTTTACAGCCTTAAAACACATATAATAATTGTAAAAAATAAAGCTGACTACTTCGCGGATTTTGCCTATAGCAGGTTATTTTTAGAACGTAACCCCCGCAATAAACGGGGGACCACTGTATACATGCTTTTTTTCCAGAAACTCTTCCTACAATGTATCAATTTTTCTGAAAAAAAAAGAATTGTTTTATGGCGTATGTGCTCATGTGTTTGTGTGCACCTGTGTGTTTTTATGAAACTAAAACCAGAAGAGAAACTTCCACTGACTTTGAAACCAATGTTATCACATTTTTTTGCTTCAGGGTACCTGGTGACAACTTCTATTCAAAGGCACAACCAACGCAATTTAGTTTTCATGACTTTGGATTATAAAAATGAAAAAAGATCCAGACAAATAAGCGTACCTTCAAATGATTTATGGCCTGAAGGATATTCCAGTTGTGACCTTGCAGAGCTGCCTTGCACTCCTCCAGCGTGACACCGTGTACGGCTCCTTGGACCTGTCCATCAGACCGTGAACTCATCATGAACATAATTCTTAATACGGGCTATTTACCACCACAAGTCTCCTGATGTGCTGCAATTCACTTTTGACCTTTTAGCACATCAGTATATTGCACTGACAAACTTAATGTCATCAGGCAAACCCATCAAATTATCATGAAAATATGTTAAAATGATAATAAATGTCACTCTGATCTAAAAAGTCTTCTTGTGTATACAAATACAGTTCTTTAAAATGAAAAAAAAAGAAATTCTAATTTTAAGCTTGCTGAGTTACTTGTACAATAGATTAATATGAATATGATTAGCATTGCTTTTTTTTTAAATAAATCAAATAAAAGCTCATTTTGATGCAGGGATGCAGGTTTGACTGAAGAGCCCAATCAGGGACTTAAAAATGTTGTCAAAAAGTCAATAAAAAGCATCAAAGAGAATGTGATGTTTGCAAACGTATTTGTATTTTCCACATGTGCAACTAAAAAACAAGGTGACATGTATATAAGGAAAGAAAAAAAACATGAGCAGTTCAATTTTCTCTCACTAACTTGTGTGATACTCTGCTCCTGTTGCATGCTGGGAGCTGTGGTTCGCCCGTTGTTGTTGTTGTAGGAGGTGTTTGGTTTGGCTCCACCAGGCTGCTGCATCATGGGTTTGACTGCCGCCATATTTGCTGCTCCGTACCTGATTAGATTACCACAGGTGCAAAATATAGTGACACTATTCATAAGTAAATATTAATAAATGTCTTAATTTAAGGATAAAATGTCTATCTTTAGGTTAAAGCCCACTTTTATCTGTTCATATATACTGTACATATATATTTATTTTATATACATTTTTTTAAAACTGCCAGTCAAAGTGCTATTGAAGATCAATTGATTAAAAACTCCTGCATAATTACTTAATGGACTTTAATTTGAGTTTGAATTGTGCATTGCTGTTTTGAAGGCCAGGAACTAAAATGAGTTCCAAAGTTTAAAAAGTTTTTTCATCTTGCTAAGAAACAAACAATGCAAAGTCTTTAAATGCCTTTAGATAATTAATATGTGAATAAGAATAAAAAGATTTTTAACTATATTTGGGAAAAAAATGTAATTTATTTGTTTTTTCTACTTTATTTGATTCATCTATTATTACTGTGTAAAAAAGCTGACGTGAATTTCTAATTCTGCTGTGACGATCACAGGATCAGGAACTGCTTGGCTACAGCTGAACCAAAACCATTATGTGTCCCTGTGCAGCCAGACCACAGAGGACAAACATGTACTGAAAATATCATAAAGAGGTGATGCACTGTGCAAAACAAACTGCGTAATGGGTCTGTATCTCACATGTGGTGAGACAGAACTGTTTTGCCTGAGTGAACAACACTTCACAAGCACACGGACTCGCCTCAGTCAGGCCGTCAGTCAAACAGCTTTCTCACTCTGTATTGAGTGATGCCCGCTCTCCAGGTGTTACATGAGCTTTCGTTTTGAATCTGTGGTAATACATCAAGTTCTTTTGGTAATGCTAGTATTTTAGGAACAACTGAAAAAGCTGTTATGTTTGACTCGGTGATGCAAGTAGAAGTAGGCTATTTAATTTGGCAGATGTTTTTTTAGGTCTCATTTTAGGCTCATATCTCTAACCATTGTCTTCTTCAGAGCGTTGACTTTGAAACAAGCTGAGACTGTGAGGAAAACTTCAGGAATAGTCTGATTATTTTCAAATTAATTGAGTCTTATTCTCATTGATTTAGCCATTTTTGACTAATGTGTCAGAACTTTGTACACATAAGTCCATTGTAGAGACTTGAGATGAAAGCAGTGCAGGCCTCTAAAAGCTTCCTGAACAAGCCTAAATTTTACATGAGGGGACAAACACTTGTCTCTTTAAAGTCTGAATGAACGTGAACACTTAAAACAGCCAACTTGCCTCTTAAGAATAATTAAATAAATCCTCCTACCTGTCTTACTGACTAACACATTCTTCCTTACTTTCCCTTACTAATTAAGAGTTGAAACAAGTAAATGAGGTAAAACTTTGCTGAATATTAGAAACACACCTTTCCAGAAAAGCCGGTCGTTCGGGCAGCGGGGCTGGAGCAGAGCTCTTGGAGCTGTCGATCAGTGAGGAAAGGCCACGCCCCTCAGAGAAGGAGAGAGGATCCAGTAAGGAGCTGGATGAGTAGGACGAGTAGGAGGAGTCACGGACTGATAGCCGCGAGGAATGTGATGCCACTTGAGGCAGGGAGGAGGAGGATGAGTTGGAGGACAGAAGGGGACCCAGGAGTCCAGACGCCCTGCGCGGGGAGACGGAGAGAGGAGGAGGGGGCAGGGCCATAGGGGAGGAGGAAAGGGGTGGCACCAGCGGCAGGGGGGAGGAGGAGCGGGAGCCGGGCTGGGAGAAGGCATGGTCTCTGGGTGGGATCTGAGGAGGTGTGTCGTCCTGGTCTTCCAGAGAGATGGAGCTGGAGCGTGCGTGCGGCTGGGTGGTGCGGGCGGAGAGGTTGTGTTTTGAGGGACGCAGCGGGGGGACGGGGCTGCGGGGGGGCAGCACCGGCCGGTCCTCGAAGCAGGAGGTGAAGGAGGAGGTGGACGTGGACGAGGGGGAGGGAGGAGGCAGGCAGATCTGTCGATGGGGGCCCAAAGGAGCCAGGGGCATGGGGAGCGGGGAGGATGGGAGGGAACGGCCTGTTGCCATGGGAACCTGCAGCTTCACCATCACCTACATTCACAGAAACGAACGAAAACATCAGCACAGAAAACACAAAAAACTAAAAACCACATGTAATAAAACTTGGTGTACCTCTCGCTGCAGCTCTTGGAAAAGATCTGCTGACTGCGACTCGCTCCTGCTGGCCATAGCGGCACTGGGCGTAGCTGCGGTTTCGTCAGTCAATCTCTTGTAGATAGACCGCACCTCCTGGTCCTCTGATTGGTCTTCGAGCTCGGTAGTGACCTCGTCGTATGCTGGCTGAGGGAGAGGCCAGTCTAGGATGGACGGGGTGTCCTGGGGATGAGAGTGAAACAAAAGTTTCAGCTTCTAATATCCAAAACTAACCTGCTAGCATGTTTACTACTAGCTAGGAAATAAGGCTCATGTTTAAAAACAAAACTTTGTTATATGTTTTGTTAGTTATACGCTCTCAACCATCATCACTGTAGCTTCTATCAAGTATAAGTTTAAACATGCAAGTATTTTCTGTAATTTTGCTGCAGGTCAGTGTGTTTTCTCTTCTTTCTACCTTCAGTGTGTCCTCATCGGGCTGCCTCGTCTCAGTGAGCGGTGAGGGCGTGGTCGAGCTGAAACTGTCATCAGTGAAGTCAATGAGCGACACCTCACTTTTGGCTGAGCGCACGCCGGACCCCTCCCATGGCCGGAGCTTCAGACCCAGGGACACTCCCAGTCTTTTCAGTCCGGATGAAGCGCTGGTGTCATCATCGTCGTCGTAATCGTCCATCACAGAGTCGTAGAACGGCTCTGGACGCACACAAAAACACAGGGGTCAGGAAATAACAGCAGCAGGCATTTATTACAGATAATTTTTAAACAGGGGTCAAGTTTTAATTTAATGTTGTAATGTTGTAATGATTGTTTTGTAGTGAATGTTTTGTAATTGTTACAGTAGATTGCCTCAGAGGGGAGCCACAGCTCGACTGCAGCAGCTGTTATGTGATCTTTCAGGGAATTATAACCATCTTTACCATGTTACAACACTGAAACAGCTTTATTGCCACTTACAGGCTGCAGTTGATGCTGCTGCTCCCCCTTGTGGCCATCTCCAAGACTAAATTTAAAACTTCTGATATTTTACTGGAACTTTTGTGGACTGCAGATGAGACAGGTAATGAGGAGAGAAACTTACTCTTCAGCAGAACAGCAGGTTGAGGTGGACGAGGAGGAGGTTGCTCTGGTGAAGACAGTTTTAGACGTTTAAGGTATTTTCACCAGGTTACTTCAAATAAATCTGAGTGAATGGTTTTCTACAGATTACCACTGCGATCTATTAAATGAGAAGTGCTTGTTTAAAAACACAGTTATAAAAAATGGTATCTATGTGTTTCAGTTTTTGGAAATATTTACTCTTCGCTCGGTTGGGGAGTTTGGTCGGCCTCGCGATGCCTGAGTCCATTCCAAGGACGTCAGGAGGGTCCATTGGATTCCCCAGATACAGACTGAGAGGAAGCAGAAGAGAAATAAATCCGATTTAATCAGAAATTAAGCCAAAATAAGCCAAAATACCAATAACACCCTACAGTAATACTCTGTTGCAAGTAGCAGTCCTGCAACTTAATGTCACCTAAGTGAAAGTATGTGAGTACAGTAAGGAAAATTAATATCATTAGATCATTTTGATTCATTAGATAATTAACACTGATGCATTTCACTGTTGTAGCTGGTTAAGGCAGAGCTCATTTGGATTTGTTGGTTAACTGTGACGCACTGCTGCCCTCCACTGGACAACAGAGGAAGAATTACTCTGACCTTTTACTCAATGAAAAACTACAAAACCTTCAATGGGAAAGCATTGTGTTATAACTATGTAAAATCTTACAAGCTAAAAAGTACAGAAATATTGGCATCAGTAGACTTAAAATACACTTTAAAGTACACAGTGTATTGAATTATACATATTTATTTTCCTACTAAACGACGATTAGTGATGCATTAATTTATGTCCCAATTGTGACTTGGAAAACAACGGCTTGTTCCCACTTCTGCTATTGCTCCAATTCATCTTATCTTGTATAGTCTCCAGTACATCTATTACACTGGACTATATATTTGTAATTTATTATACTTTATGTAAATGAAACTTAAGTGGTGATTTCAGTTGGTGTGTATCATTAACCTGTCTATACGATCTGCATGTCCCCAGCTCCTGTGAGGGTCCGTGTCTCCGTGTCCGGTGTGGATGAACGAGTGTTTGAGCGGTCGGCTGATGTCTTGGGCGGACAGACCGGCCACCGACGTCACCACATGACGAGGAAACTGACCGACACGCAGCGTCTTCCTGTTCTGACCTCGCCACCAGTAGTGCTCCGCCCTAAATATTCACACAGAGACTTTTACAAACGCAGAGCATGAGTCCTAAAATCTGTAGTTGTAGGGATGCAATTAAACAATGATGGGACTTTCCTGAGAACACAAAACTGCTTTTGTCACATGAATTTGTTCGTATAATGACATCAGAATCTTTGAATTATCTTGTTAGCTTGTGGGTTTTCATTTGGCCAGCAGTACACACACACACACACACACAGGAGAAGACTGAACAGACGTGTGTCTGTTCCATCATTAGAAAAAATACTGCTACTATAATGAACTAATAACAGGACAGCAATTACAGTAATTTTCCACAATGCAAGAACTCTAATATCAAAAAAGTGTTTGTGTTCTGTTGGAAAAAACATTATTCTGCACTGACTCACACAAACATGAAAAACTGCTTCGCCCACAAGAATTAAGTTGAGGGATTGTGATATTCTTCTACATGCACACTGACCTTCCCTCTATGATGGTGATGACATCATTCATTTTAATCTGGAGCTTGTCTTCCTCCTCAAAGTCCTGCAGCGCTCTCATATCTGTAGGCATAGTCTGCAGAACACATACACAGTTTAAACAACGAACGGTTATGATGTGACTGTGAGCCTCGTTCATTCTGGGTTCTGCCTAAAACTGCTGTGCTACCTCTAGCAGGAAGTCTCTGAGGGCGATGAAGGTCGGTCTGTCCTCAGGTTTGGGGCTCCAGCACTGCAGCATGACGTTGTAGATATCCTGAGGACAGTCGTCCGGTTTACACAGCCTCTCCGCCTCCACATCCACCTTGTGGAGGATCTGCAAACATAAATTACAGAATGCTGAAGTAGTTGTAATGGTTACTACCTGCTGAATTATTTATAATTGCAAGATGCTGCAAATGCTTTGCAATCTAAGTTTTTTTTTCAGAACTTGAATTGCTTCAGCTTTGAAGTTTTATGGCAGTGTAGACAATCCCACAGGAAAGATGTGTGTTTGTGTGTGTGTGTGCATGAACCTGGCTCCCATTAAGGCCCAGCCACGGCTCTTGTCCATGGGTGAACATCTCCCATAGAGTAACTCCAAACATCCAGGTATCAGACGCATGGGAGAAAGTACGAGACTTCAGAGACTCCGGAGCACACCTGGAGAGCGAGATACAGAGAAAAACAAATAAGAAAAACAGTGGTGACTAATATCAAAACAGTTTTTGAATCACTGAGGTCTGGAGCCAGGCTATAAAAACACACATCATTATGTGCAACCTGGACACTCTTCTCACCATGGGAAAGGGATTTTGTGGCCCTCCTCCATGATGTACTGGTCGGTGTGTGTCGGCAGCGCCCTCATCAGCCCAAAATCTCCAATCTTTACAGTGTCATTGGCAGACAGCAAAACGTTGCGTGCAGCCAAGTCCCTGTGGAGGAAACGCTTCTGCTCCAGGTAGGCCATGCCGCACGCCACCTACACACCAACAGACACACATGCAATGCTGCTTGTGATTACTTTTTAAACATTTAAAGACCTGTGAATAACACTCAACAATCAAATAACTTTCTTTCTCCAGAATCGCCTACTTCACCTTTAAGTCAAAGTGTACAAGAATGTTGATAATTGCTATGGTACCAACTCATTTTCCTACACTATTTGAAGTGTATCCTTCATGAATAGTTAACATCTATAGTATAAAAAAAAATCAATGTGAATGTCAGACTTCATCAGCAGAAAATTTAAGGAAGGAAACAGTAGTCATACATCTCTGCATGAAATACTTGATACAACTGTTACTTAAGCTTCCTCTTGTGTAATTATCTATTTGTTTTTAACGGACCTGCACAGCGTAGTTGCACAGAGAGGAGATGAGGATGTGACCCTGCCGCTTTCTCAGTCGATCCAACAGGGAACCCAGAGGAGCCAACTCGACCACCTACACACACAATATAAAAACAAAATGCTCTGCTCATTTCATTTGCAAATATGACTCATGATTTGGGGTTTGTTCTTTGCTGTGAGTGCTAACTTAGCATTGCAAAAAATACAAAGGACTTTAAAGAGTATCCATTTAAGTTTTTTTGGTTTTGTGTGTTTTGGTTCATGACGAACATGTTTGAAAGTGAACGTGTGTGTTTGTGTCTTACCATCTTCATGGGCTGTGTGAGAACGATGCCGTGCAGGCGGATGAGGTTCTGGTGGCTCAGCGAGTGCATGGCGTTCACCTCCCTGATGAAATCATCCAGGCCGTCTGAGTCCAACACGCTCGCCTTCAGACACTTCACCGCCACAGACAACTAAGAACACAGAGAGGGAGAGAAGACAAGAAACAGAATAAACAGCTGTGATTAAAAGTGATGCAAACAGCCTTTGAGCCAGGTGGAGCACAATTTCTTAATCAGCCATTTTACAACTATAAAGGCATCAGTGATGAGGTGATTGGATTGGTTCCTCTACTGTCTGTCATCCAGGTACTTCTCTTTTGTGGAATCCCTCAGGGCTCTATTCTGGGTCCCATCTTATTTGCTATGCTGATGTGAAAAATCAGGCTCCCTGGTAGAGTGCAGCATGTTTTTCTGACTCTAATGTCAACTGAATCTCCATGTCTCACCACTCTGCCGTTGGGTCCGGTCCACTCTCCTCTCCGCACCACCCCGAACGTGCCGTCTCCAAGCCGCTCAAACAGCTGTAGCTCTGACTCTCTGATCAGGCATGTGAGCGAGGCTCCCGACTCGCTACTGGCTGGTACAGGGCTGGATGACGCCCCCTGAGGGAGGGGCTGCTGGGGGTCAGCATCAGGCCGTTTCACTGGGAACACCTACAGGTGAGAGGAAACAGGTGACAGGTTTTCCTTTTCGTCTCTTTGTGTGAATGTGTGTGTTACTGAGGACAGAGTGGCACCGCACCTTGCTCATCCAGGACTTGCGTTTATAAAGGGCTCTTCTCCTCTTGACGGCCTCCCAAAGCCTCCTCTGACCTGAACAAACACAATCACAAACACTTAAAACTACTGAGATTTTAGACAGTTTGATCATATTCTTTAGCACCAAAACAACATGGTAAATCTGTGCTGTATGTAACATTATAGTAAAATAACAGCACAGCAGGGGTCACATTAGTTCTGTGAAATGTGTGTTTAGGGTTGATGTCTAGTTTAAACCATAATATGGAGGTACAGGATTGTGTGGTAGCCTAATGAATGTTTACTGAAAGACATTATAACTGCTTCCATACCATGAGTTGGCCTGAGGCTGCCAGCCTGAGTGAAAACCAGGAATCCTAACCACTCAGCTATTTCGGATTTGTAGGTTATAAACACTGTAGATTTGACCACATTCTTCAGCCGCACCCAAACAAAAACATGAGTGTTTCGAAGAACTGCACTGTAATCTGGTGCTGTTAAATAGAGCACATTTTAAAAAAAGCATCTGGAGTGAAATGGAAACAGGACTTAACCCGACGTACCGGGTCGTCCCATGCCGATCTTCTCCAGGTCTTCATTTTTAACATAGTCGAAATGGGAGAGTCGTGTGACGTTGAGCTCATCGCGGATACGCAGGAAGTACTGCTGCAACTGCACATCTGTCAGCAACTCCAGCAGCCACTCTGTCCCCTCCTCACACTGCATCTGCACACACACACATTTACGTCACATTATCAAACATGTGAGGACACCTGCATGACAATCAATGAGCTCCAGGTGCAAGATTCTGATTTCAACTGTGTCTTTTTTGGCTTGAATTGTCTGTCTCAATGTGATGCTAATGGACACTAATGTGCTTGATTGAAGGAGCTGCTCTAATATTATAGAGACATGACTGCGGCATTATTTAAATAAATAAGACTCTCTTAAAGAACATTCTGGCTTGGTGTGCTTGATACACTGCCAGACAAACATTTAAAATACATCATGACATCCGTGTAGCTGAAGAAGACAAAATACCCCTGAAAATGCAAAAATCAGGAATTCTTAAAGGAAAATATGTACAACACACATAAATCGAGCTTAATACCTCTTTAACTCATGCATACTGACTGCAACTTGTCCACATCCACATGTGACATCATTCCAATGTAAAATAGCAATAAAATGACAAGGGGCTGTACAGCCAGAAAGCAGAAAATTAGCATCCATGTCAAGAAGTGATGACTCCCGTGAGTCAAATTAGCAGGGGAAGCCGTACAGAGTGCCTTCATGTTTCAATAAAAAGATCCATTTAAGGCAGAAGAGTGCCAGTGATGTAGCAAAATAGGAAGCAATACAATCTATTTAAATATAGATATTTTTTCTCTCCTCTAACATTTACAGAGCGAGAATATAAATCACTGCACATCCAACCGCAACTTCAGACTTTACCATTTGTCCCCTGACACTTTCTCTGATCCTCCTGTCTCTCTCCTCTTCGTCCTCCTCCCCCTCCTCCTCTTCTCCTCTGGTGTAGGGGAGTCGCTGGTACATGTAGCTCTCCCCCATACTGTAGAAGCTCCTCTTGTCCTTCGATTCTCTCCTTCTTTCTCTTCTGTCTAGCTGCTGATCAGAGGAGGCGTCTGCTCTGCCTCTCCGAGTCTGGTTTGCTAATCTCCTCTCGGCTCGGTGACCTTCCCTGCTCAATCGATAGGCGCATGCACACACACACGAACACGGACGCACCGGAAGGCATTTGACGCCACTCTCTCCAGCCGTATCACCTAAAGCTATCTATAAACTCTCTCTGTCTTCACTCCCACGGGCTCTTTCCCTCCCTGCTGACTCACAGCTTCCTGCAGTGTCGGACACCTCCGTACTTCCCTTTCTCTCTCCATCTTCTCGTCTCCCCCTTGCTCTCCATCTCCTTCTGGCTCAGCAGCCGAGCCCACTGTCTAATGTTAAATAATTCAGCAGCACTAACATGAGGACAAGAGGGAGGGAGAGAGAGATCGTGGAGGATGGAGGAGGAAAATGTAGATCCAAATAGGTGGACAGATGGATGGGTAATTGGATGAATGGTCAGGCCAAAGAGAAATAATAAGGAGGCGGTTCCCAGAATGCCTTTGATAGATGCAAGCATGCAGATGGTCGAGCAGTAAGGTTGACATCAACCCAAACAAGCATAACACTTTCTGAAGAATGGAGATTTGATGAGATAATTTGCTTTGAGCTGATTTTAGGGATTCAAGCACAGTTTTAAAATCACTACAACTTGATTACTGTTTGGGTTTTGGGCTGCTGGTTTAACAAAAGAAACTAATAAGACGTTACGGGGAGCCTGGAAAATTCTGATTTTCAAGCTTTTTCTTAGACATTTATCAAGAAAAAATGCTTTTTCCAGTTTCTCAAATGATGAAGATCCATGACAATGGATACTTGACTAAACCACTGTCTCCCCTGTGGTTACAGAACGATGTACATCAGAACAGGGGAGACAGTGCAGTTTCAGTTATATAAGTCACATAATGGCAATAAGGAGGCACAAAGTGTTATTAGCCCTGTAACACTGACAGTACACGAACTTGCAACAGGGTGAATGGTGTCTCTTTGTCAGACGCTCTGCACCTCGACTGCCAGCTAATGCACTTTGTAACTTGGGCTGCCAGGTAGAAAACCTTGCATAACACTTTACAGCACTCCTGTTCACACACCAACAATTTCAATTAGAAAATAACCAGAATTATGGTAAAACTGGGCAAATTCTGTAAGAATGAGAATGTTTTCAGTTTTGCATCTGTTGTCCGACAGCTTTGTCTCAACTCTGAGTGACAGAGTTTTCTGAAGTAACCTGTTACTGCCATGAAGTGTAGCTGCAAGTTAGCACTGACTGTCAGCTGTGCAGCTGGAAATTTAAAAAACAACAAATTCAGAAGCATCTACTGACATCGTGACAGAGGAAGAGACAGAAGAGAGTAATGACACAGGAAAGAAAAAGAAAGAAGCTGGGTGGAGTAATGTCAGACTGGCTCTTAGTCGCTGGTGAGAGCTTCAGGAACCAAAAGAATGCAAGACAAGTCATTGTTACAATAGACGCAATAAGAATAATTAGTTCTTGCAGTCCTTCACTTAGTCAGAAAGAAACAATAAAAAAAAAACAGAGTGAGATACCGAGCTATTACCATTAGCAACATTTGACGGCTAACTGGTGCATGAACTGCAGCAGCAAAGGCAGAGTGTGCACGGTATGTTGACACTTCACATGTGTTTATGTGTGTGTGTATCTGTGGCCTAAATGAGAACAAAATCAGAACATTCATCCCTCTGCATGCGCAAGTTTTATCGAGGGCAATGCTCTAAATATAGGCAAGCTAAATTAAGCTTTCATTCACTGGCCTGGACATTGGAGCAGTATGAACAGAGCTGCTTTACTTTGCTCTCATCACCGGACACCTGAGATTGAATCAGGAATGTTAACAAGCACACTAAAGTTTCCCTGGTTGTTAACCATGTATTGTTCAGCTGTGTGCCTCCTTCTTTGACCACTGAATACAGACACAAGGAAAGAGCACCACACCCGTAACTTGGTACGTATACAGTCAAATCACAGTTTTACTGAAGCAGAGCGTAATGTGGACGGGAACCATTCAACAGCAGTTCCTTCAAATAAAGCTGCTGTTAAGTACTTTGCGTTCTGTTTTTACCAAACAAAGAGTTTAAACTTTTAGGAAATTCAAATTAAAATCAATAATGACAAAGGAAAACAGCAGACTGTCATATATGAGAAGGTGTTACCACAGAATATTTAAATCCAGGTGCTAAGCACATGAAGATATGAAGCGATGATGCTCATACCTCTTTTGACCACAGGGGCCGCCATAATCAACAAATAATTAGAGTTATTTTTAGCTGCTTTAAAAAATTAAATAAACATTATTCAAACATGAAACATTCCACACATTGAGCAGTTTCCTTCAAGTATATTGTGATGCTAATACTTCAGCACTCATACTTGGGTAAAAGTATTTGGGACTTGTACTGTACCTGAACTGTACTTTCCCATAAACAATCCAAATATTAGTTTTGTGCATGTTTTAGTGCAGAAGAGC
>JAPZDY010000013.1:4193011-4211364 GCA_029783645.1 Ctenochaetus hawaiiensis | reverse complement strand
GAAAAGTTGCGGTGATTGGACAAAATTGCAAGGTCGCGCAGAATTCGTGGAGATTGGTTGAATTTTCGTTAATTGTTGCGATCGCAACATCGCGAATTCCTGGAGGGACTGTATTGTGCACCCAAAGTAGATGTCCGTGAATTAAAATGAAAATAATATGTTGAACTCTTGTGGCAAATAAGAGCAACATTTAAATGTGTTTTAGTGTCAAAGAGAGATGACACATTGTGCTGTGTGTCTTTGTTCGACAGATGGAAGTAGAGCACATGAAGAAGAACCTGTTGAAATAAAGACTATGTCGTCCTTTCACGGAGCACTCTGTCACCCCATCAGAGGCCAGGATTTGAAAAAAACCATTCTCACTGTTGGCAAAGACACTCCAGCCAAAACAAAGTTCGTGCCAAATGATCAGCAGCATCAGCAACAAAAACAGCACCATGGAATCAGCCACCTTCCCTCCACCCTCGATGATGCCGCCTTATCCTGTGTTTACTTCTTTTTTTTCTCTCCTTCTGAAGAGGCTTTCTGTTGAGTTTACTGCTATCTTGTCGAAGCTTGCTGTGCCACTTGGTACTGACTAACTGACTGACTGACGGCGGCACAAGCCGTCACAAAACAACAGAGCAGCGGCCGCCGTGACGCCCTCACCGGTACTTTCTGTTTCTTAAGTGTGAAGGAAACTCGGACCTGGACCTTCGTAGCCCCCCGGTTGGTCCAGACGACCTCCGTGCTGTTCTGTGTCCACGCGGCCTTCGCCTCTTATCTGTGTGTGCAAGTGTGGTCCATTTTTTAATTTTTTTTTTGTTAGGTGAGGTTGTTTTGGCCGGTCCTGACTTCATAAAGGTTAGAATCAAAGCCGATACCTTGAGGCACATTATTAGCATTAGAGTCACTCTGTTGTACACACTAAGCTTGATGTTTCTGCAGTGCACTGCAGGCAGGTTGTATGAAGCATCAGACGAAAACAGCACCGCCATCAGGACTTATATTTCTAACTCTTTTCTTCTCAGAGTCATAACTTTTTCATTTGCAGCCAAATATTCCACTTGTTATGAGATTAAAATTAAAAGCACATCAGGAATCTCCTAAACTTCAAAGCCCAGATGAAATGGCATTTTAAATTTTAAAGCTCTTGTATTGTGATGTTTTTATAAGTGATCCAGTTTCCCCCATGATATTTAGCTGCAAATGGAAAGTTAAATTAAAAAAAAAAGTTTATATTACTGCATGATTTCTGGACAAAATGGTATTATTTGACTATTTTTGCACTTTTGATCCACAATTTCAGAATTCTCAAGTCATAACTGTGCTGGTCTCATCACACGCCCCCAAACATCCAGACCAGGATCCATGTGCATCTGATGTTCCTGCTGCTCTTTTGGCAGCAGATGAAATGTTACGAACAGGGTTTGAGGAATGTAATCAGTCAAAGGACCTCACAGGTGAAGGAGGACAGAAGTGTGTGTGCGTGGTGTGTGTGTGTGTGTGTGTGCATGTATGTATGTGTGTGTGGCAGCATGTTCAGCTGTTTGCCTCTCTTCCTTATGTGTGCACAGAATCTATGGCAACCCGTCACTGTGGCCTTCTTGTTTTTGACTCTAAATCTACTTTCTTTCTTTCTTTCTTTCTTTCTTTCTTTCTTTCTTTCTTTCTTTCTTTCTTTCTTTCTTTCTTATGTATGACAACAGGAGTGTGACAACTGAGGCTACAAGTTGTTTTCTTGACTTGGTCCTTTCTCTCCAGGATAGCGATAAATATATATACTTTTATATTTCAGTGTAATAAAGATGCTATTATGTACTGTACGTGTGCATATTTTGTTTTCTTAAAGATGAGAAATACCATGTTTGAATGCTCAGCTGATAAAAACGTGTTTGTGCGTAATGGATGGTACTTTATAAAGGAGCATTTTGTTCCTTTCTGATGCTTTTTACACTTTTTAATCAGGCAGTTGGTGCTCCTGCATGAATAAGTGTTGCAGAGCAGCGTGTGTGTGTGTTTGACAGTTACAAACTGGACACACTCTCAGGTTGCTGACAGTCAGAGTGAACAAAAAAAAAAAGAAGTGAAAGGAAATGATTCAGATGCAACGGTCTGGAGGATGTCTGCAACAGCATTATTTGATGTAACTGAGAAAAAAAACGGACACATTTCCAAATGTGGTGCAAAAAACCATGTAAATCAACTTCCCTTTTGAAGCGATGCACAAAAATCCAACTGACAAAAAACCTAAAGATCATCAGCCCGAATGCAGTTAAGACAACCACAGCTCACTGAAGAATAATAAAAGATCATCACCCGAATCTGCAGCTCTTCTTGACTTTATGGAGCAAATTTTGGTTAATCTGCAAGTAACTGGGATCTTAGTGGAACATTTAGCAGTTTGACATTTATATTTTTGCTCTTTCCTTGCTGGTTAATAAATAACCCCCTCTTGCCTTGAAACCCACAACAACTACTTACAATTTGATGATATATCGACTTACTGCTGCCCCCTAGTGGCCAAACCCTTTGTGCACCCTTCTGCAACCCTCTGCACCCTATTCTTTGAATGAGAAATAATTAAAGTTGGCATCATCTAGGCTGTAAATGATGTCGTTACAACAACCACTCAGAACCACAGATCACACACTTGTCCATCCTTCTCACTCAGTGGCCTTTTATCTACAGATCTTCCCATAAATTTATATTTTTTTCTTCTTTTGAATTAAGTTTCACAGTAACTGATGTCAAGGCATCCTGGCTTGCCTTGTATTTCGGTCACACTAAAGGATACTTAAATCCGACCCATCTGATAAATTAGCTTTGTTTGAGCCATAAAATCTCCAATTAAACAGTTTTATTTCATCTGAGTCAAGGAAACTGCTGTTATTCAGAGTTCAGCACGTGCGACTGAACATGCAGTAATTGAACCTGATTTATGCGCAAAACATGAGGAAAACCTTCATTTCAATCCGATAATAACTTAAATTTAATTGAAACAAGACAGTACATATTTGACATATTTACCTCACTTTGCAAGAAAAAACTCAGTTGTGCAGTTTTACACAATAAAAATGATCCTCACCACAAGATGACAAGCTCAGTCCGGTGTCAACAGGTGACCGGGTCTTGAAAAGACCGGAAACTGCGAGGATATCACCTTTATCAGGTGACCTGGATATCAGTTTAACTTTAATCGACTGTTATCTGGGTTCCTGGACCATAAAAAGAAGAAATCATGTCACAGATTAACTTTTGACACATGTCAAACTTCTTCTTCTGTACAGAACTGAGTGTAAAAAAAGACCATCATAAAAATATTTCGAAGATGATAACAGACACGTTTGATCAACGAAAATGGCTTCTGTGCTGATTTTATTTGCGGTGAACATAACCGAGAATTACTCGACTGCCGTGAAGAGAAGGAGACCAGGAGGACAGACGGACAGTTTTATATTTAGACAAGCAGTGAGACGGTGATAACATTTCAGCCAGCGGACAACACGCTCCTGATTTTATCCGGCAGTTTAAACAATCTGCTCGGTGGGAAACTTAAAACCCGCCTCAGGATCAGAGCCAAACAAGGAGATACCTACAACCTTCTGGGTGCATTTTTGTCGCTCCCCCCTCTCTCGTGGATCTAGTCGGATCCAGTCTGGGTGAAGCGGATCTCTTGGTGCGAGATAATCGGCAGATGATGTGAGTTAATGAGGCGGAGATGTGGGGGGACAAACTCAGACGCGCTCCGCTCCGGCGACTATAGGTGCGCAACGAGTGAGCGAGAGGAGGACAGAAGACAGAATAAAGGAAGTAACAGGAGGGAGAGTTGGGAAACAAGCGGAGAAGGAAGGGGAGAAAAAAAAGCAGAAACACTTCACAGATTCTCGCTATGGACACGGGGCAGAGCGCGCAGGTCGCCGACATGGGAGGGGAGCACTCCGCCGGGGTGTGCGTCCTGGAGCGCGACAGGGACCGGGAGAGGGGCGACGTGTCCAGCCCGAGTCCGCCGGCCAAGCAGCGCTCCCTGCGGGTTGTGTACGTCCTGAACGACGGGCTGAAGGCGGTGATGGCCAGCAGCCCGGAGTCCGGCGCGCTGCAGTGCCTGCAGAGAGCCTGCGACGCGGAGAGCGCGCTGCTCACCACCGTCACCTTCGGAAGGCTGGACTTTGGAGAAACATCGGTGCTGGACAGTTTTTACGATGCAGGTGTGTGTGTGTGTGTTTCAGTTGCACGTTTTCTGGTTTGCAAGTCAAAGTGAAGTTGTTTCAGCTAGTTTCTGTTTGCATGCTTAGTCTCTCAAACAAGTGTATGCAATCAAACTGCAGCAGGCCCAAGTCAGAAATATTACAACAGTGTTTTACAAAGTCACAGTGAGTTTGTTCTGTTGTAAATGCACCCAGCTGAAGGTGGCTCAGGGACGCGCGGTGTGAAAGAGACGCCCTTTTGGGCCATAAATCACTCTATAATTTTGTTTTTATGGAGGCCAGATAATGTGGGAAGATTGCGTGAGTGTTATATTACAGAGAGGAGGATTACAGTCTCACTTCCTCATTGTCTAACAGCTTTGTTAAAAAACTTTGAAATACACGAAGCCTTTGCTTGACAAAGTTTATGCAAATTAAACTGAGATTTTGGGCATTTTTATGTATAACTGACCATTAAAGAAAAGCAGGTGAGCCACAGCTGCTTCAGTACACATCAGGAGGTAAGTGTGTGGTTGGACACTGTGGCCAAGACAAATATGCAAGTTAAACACATTAGAAGCAATGAAAGGATTTATTGATGAGCTTAGAGATAAATGATTATAATTAAATCTACCAGCTGACACTCACTTTACCATTTAGTTTATTTTTTGCTTGAACAACAGGAGCTGAGACTAAATCTCATTGGTGTATTAGAGTAAAAATCTCAGTGGATGGAGTCAAAGAAGGCTGAATTAGGGGAAAAAAACAGGAACTTGTTCATGACAGACATCTTAATTCACTGCAGGTAAATCACAGGTGTGATTAATCACACCATTGGGGTTTCATAAGGCTGGCATACAAAGTGGCAGGGCTGGGACTGATAAACATATTCTTTTCCTGCCATGACACATTAGAGCATTTACTGCATAAGATAAGTATATAAACATATTGCAGCATTACATATAGGCCCAGTGACTTTGGTGATCTGCTGGATTTGAAGTTAAAATGAGGAACATGATAATATTATACCTACTGAACATGTGCATGTTAGCATGGTCATTGTGGCAGCATTTAGCTCAAACTACTGCTGTCCTTTAAGGACAACATGGCTATAAACTTTTGTTCTTGTTAACGTGACACTAAAGACGAAAATTTAATCAATTCCACTATTTAATAATTTACTATTTTTATTTATTTATAATTTACTATTTATCTTTCATGCATTGTGCTTAATTTCTCTTGCAGTAAAACAAGGGGGGGGCTCCAAACTTCCAAAGCAGCTGTTTGCTATTTGATTACATGCTTAAAAAATAACACATTTTTCCAGCAATGATCTGTCTTTTTGTATCATTAAAAAAATGCTTTAATTTTTCTTGTAAAAACAAACGGGCTCTTAATGAGACTTAATGTCTCACACATGTGCAGATACACACACACACACATGGGCTTGAATCCCACCTCATGTGCTTGTCAGAAGGTCAAAATCTTCACATGTGTACTATGAAATTCTCCTAATTACATTTTTTGGACAAGCCTTTGACATATTTATTTCATCATCGACATCCCATCCTCCTCTTTCCAGACATCGCGGTCGTCGACATGAGTGATGTGTTTCGGCAGCCCTCCTTGTTTTACCATCTTGGCGTGAGGGAGAGCTTCGACATGGCCAACAACGTCATCCTGTATCATGACACTGACCCTGACACTGCACAGTCACTGAAGGTGCACACACACTCACACACACACACACATGTACTCATGCACCCCTGCACACATGCGCCTCTCTTTTCAGTGTATGTGGGGTTCATGGATGCCATGCCTTCTCACCTCCTTAAAACAAAGTCACACGCCAAGTTATTTAGAGACTAGTGTGAGTGTGTGTGCATATTGGTCAGTGTGTGTGTGTGTGTGTGTGTGTGGTACAGTCTGTCCTCCACTGCACTGCCAGGAGGAAACAGCTGTCTGGAGGCACTTCAAGTTATGTGGCACTACAACTAAAGACAACACCAGAAAAAAACACACTTCAAGCTCCTTTTCCAGTCTTGAAAATCATTCTCACATTCTTTTTTTTATCTCCTTACAGGACATGGTGGCACAGAAAAACACAGTAAGTTTCCATGGGAGTGTGTGTGTGTTTTTATGAGACAGTGTGTGTATTTGAGAGTGATTTATGTGCACACACACTCCCATGCTATTTGTGGATGATATTTATGACATGTGTCGTTTATCCACTCTCCTACAAAAGCATGCAGGAATACATATCTGCATGCTCTCTCTGTATCTCTTTTTTTTCACTCTATCCTACACAAACACACACACACATAAAGATATATACACACACATGGACACACACATGTAAGACCATGCAGGGCAGGCTCCTGAAAAGAGACTGTTGCCATCAGTTAGTAGCTGATGTCTAATGTACATATTGTCTGTGTGTGTGTTTTATGTGTGTGTGTGTGTGTGTGTGGAAGGGCACTCGTCCTCCAGCGTTAGGTTTTCCGTGGGTTCAGTTGCCTCCAGAGTACAGAGGCTCTGGATTGCGCAATAAAGTAGGTAGCATGCTACCGGGAATGTTTGCAGGTTTCCACACAGACTAATAATAATCTCAAACATGGAGGAGGAGCGTAGAAACACTGTCCTCCTCATCGTTATGGTGTGCAGTGCGAATAAATCATTTGACAAGCTGCATGCAACTCACAAAGCCAAAGAAGAACGACAGTCTCACGTGATCTGCATTGTGAACAAGCTGGACACCCTCAGTTTTTTGAGGTTGTGACTCATGCTAACCCTTACTGATGTGTTCTTGATGCTACCAAGCGATCTCAACGATGTACTGAACTGATCCTCTGCTCTCACTGGTCCTTCTAATTAATCACTCTATAACCCCTCTCTCTACCTTTGCATCCTGTTTTTTTTTCTCCCTCTGCCTGTTTTTCGTCATCTGGACTCATTTTGCACCTGGTTTTAGTGTCTGGCTTGTATTTTTAGCTGTTTACCATCTTCACCTGGCGTTTCAAAACATCTCCAAACACTCAAATCTGACTCCTCTTTTCTCTGTGATAAAAAATAAAGGTTTGCCTTTTAAACTAAACACTCTGTCACTCCTTCTCCTTCCAGGCCTCCAGTGGTAACTACTACTTCATCCCTTACATAGTCACTCCCAACCACGAGTACATGTGCTGTGAGAGCGACGCCCAGCGCAGGGCCAGTGAGTACATGCAGCCCAGCTGGGACAACCTGCTGGGGCCGCTGTGCGTCCCCCTGACCGACCGCTTCACCAGCCTGCTGAAGGACATCCACGTGACATCCTGGTGAGACAATGACGTCCAAGTAACTTTATCTCATTAAACTCACATGTAGATGGACTTCAATGGAGCAACACGACTTATTTTGGATTATCTTTTGTTCTAAAGAGCAAATTGCTTTTGTGATTCATTGTGATTTTAATCTCCTTCTGTTCTTCTGCGTCTCACCCTTCTCATGTTATCTTTAACATCTTTTTTCATCCTCATTATTTAACAATCCTCCTTTTTTCACCGTATTGTCTCTTTCATTTGTCTGTTTGTCTTCTGAAGTGCCTCCTTCAAGGACACATTGCTAAATGACATCAGGAAGGCCAGAGAGAAATACCAGGGTGAGGAGTTAGCCAAGGAGCTCTCTCGCATCAAACTCCGGATTGACAACACGGAGGTCCTCACCCAGGACATCGTCATGAATCTGCTGTTTTCTTACAGAGACATCCAGGTACAAACTTGGAGACACATGCTAATCTTGCACATGTGTGATATTCAGGTGTTAAGCATTAAATCATTTCGACTTCTATGACCACCAGGACTATGATGCCATGGTAAAGCTGGTGCAGACTCTGGAGATGCTGCCAACTTGTGATTTGGCCACTCAGCCGATGATCCAGTTCCACTACGCCTTCGCCCTCAACAGGTACACAAAATCTGGATTCAGTATTGGTTTGCTAATGGTGCACTCCCAGAAAAATAATCCATAAAGCTCAATAAATGAGCCTTAGATTAATTCCTAAATGGGTTTGTGTTCAGGAGGAACAGTCCTGGTGACAGGGAGCAGGCTCTCAGAGTGATGCTGCAGGTGCTGCAGTCGTGTGAACATCCAGCGCCGGACATGTTCTGCCTCTGTGGACGGATATACAAGGACATCTTCCTGGACTCAGACTGCAAAGACACCAAAAACAGGGACAATGCTATTCAGTGGTGAGAACACACACTTTTGTGCTTGCAGGTCCAATCACATGAGAGAATTCTAAAATTTGCATGACTTTTTAGTGAATATATTCCATATTTCTAGCTGTGAAAAAATGCTCAGAAGCCTTTTTACATGCTATCAAAAGTGTGTCATGTGATTGTTAACCATTTACATTTATTCCTCTGTGTCACCCCTCACCTGCAGGTACAGAAAGGGTTTTGAGCTGCAGCCAACTCTTTACTCTGGCATTAACTTGGCCGTCCTTCTCATAGTTGCTGGCCAGCAGTTCGAGAGCTCCATTGAACTGAGGAAAATAGGTGAGAGAATCTTGAACCCGACAACCTCCCTGATTAATATTCATGCTAAGTTAAGCTGAACATGTTGGATAAGAACATTTTCAAAGTGTCATGTGCCTTCAGTGGTCCGTTATTTACTCCTCCAATTTCGCCAGTAAAGCCGGTGTGTGGTGGATTCTGGTCGATACTTTGGAAGAAAGTCCAACTTTAGGGACATGAAAGTCCTGAGACAGTTTCAATAAAAAGGTTATCAGTTGTCGTCTTAAGGAGGTAAAACTTGTAGCAGTTTCCTGAGGTCAGCCGCTGCTGGACCCGATGGTTTGTTTGTGCTGGCGGCCGTTTTGCATTCCTTTGATATGACGTTATCAGTTATCAGGTGACCTAAGATTCAAGAGCTGCGCTGAATGCCATTTGTCCACATTGTCATTATCATTACTGCCAACTGCAACTTCCACCACAGCTGCTACTGAGCAACTGTTTGTCATCAGTTAAACTTCTGATTGAACTCTGGACTCACCAGAAGTCTTCAGTACTCTCAGTTTATTCCTTCCAGTCTGGAGTAAAATACATTTGCCTTCCAATAAGAAGATACGAGAGACAAATTACAGTACAGGTTGGCAGTTCATGGCTTGCTGCTGCGACAGGTTGAAGTGATATAAATCCATCTTTGGATCAAAGCAGAATTCACTGTGTCTCCAGATGTTTCTCCTCCAGGAGCTCTGATCTGCACTGACTTTCTCTTGCAGCAGCTGTCTGTCAATGGCTATGACATGTTGGTGCTAGTCGTATTAGATTATAAAAAAGCATAAATATTTTACAATGTTTTCACACATACAATCTGATGTCTCAGGTGTGAGGCTGAACAGTCTGTTGGGACGCAAAGGTTCGCTGGAGAAAATGAATAACTACTGGGACGTTGGCCAGTTCTTCACCGTTAGCATGCTAGCTAACGACATCCCCAAAGCTACTCAGGCTGCAGAGAAGCTCTTCAAACTCAAGCCGCCTCTCTGGTAAAGACAGTCACAAAAACATTTACTTACTCTGTGTTTTCAGCACTGTTATGGTCCAGTATCAGTAAACATTCTTCACCAGTACAGTTAATGTTCTCCAAGTTAACAATATGTGATCTGCAAAGAAGTTCTGATTTGTTTAATACGGATTTTCTTGCAGGTATTTGCGGTCGGTGGTGCAGAACCTGCAGCTGATCCAGAGATTTAAGAAACAAACGGTGGAACATTCTCCCCAGCGAGAGAGACTCAACTTCTGGATGGACATCATCGTGGAGGCCACACAGGGAACGACCAATCGACTGCGTTTTCCAGTACGAACACTCGAATACACAAACTCTTAAACATGATCGATCAGAGACTCAGAGTCACTGCTAACATGTCAGAAAATCTTTTTTTTCTTCTCTCTTTCTGTTGAAGGTGTTGATTCTGGAGCCGACTAAGATTTATCAGCCCTCTTATGTGTCCATTAATAACGAAGCTGAAGAGAAGAACGTGTCTATCTGGCACGTTTCTCCTGCTGAAACGGTAAGAACGTTTCTGAAGTTTTACCACAGACTTTTAATGATTTGCACCAGTGACAATCATCTGACAATACACACAACAAACAAACATAAGATAGCTCACTTTCATAGCAAATTACTTTACTTATAATGTATGATTTCTAGGGAAAAAATTCATTTCCACTTTTGAGCTCAAACAAGAGAAGTTTTGCTGACCTAAAAGCTTTGATTGGAATCATTTCTGTGCCTTAATTTGCATTTTCTTTGCCATTTTTTGTGGAAATCCAATTAAACTTTGTGTTACGATTAGCTGCCTCCATTAAACAAGAACATCACATTTGATATCTCTGATCTCTAAAACCTTTTACTGAGTCCTATTGCTGTGATCATGTAAAAACTGAAAAAAGTCATTCTCTTTCATTACAGAAAGGGATCCATGAGTGGAATTTCACTGCAATGTCCATCAAGGGAATAAGGTAAGAAAGTGAAGTTACAGGTGAATAAAACGCAAAATTTAAAATCTAGTTTGTGGTTTAAGATTGATATCGATCTGATGTGTATTGACACAGAAACGATGCTGTGCTGAACATTAAATAATGTCTCACATGAGCAAAAGAGGAGAGAAATGTAATCTAAGCTTTTATCTGCCTTAATTTTTTCCGTCTGAAGTATCAGTAAGTTCGATGAGCGCTGCTGCTTCCTCTACGTCCACGACAACTCCGATGACTTCCAGATCTACTTCTCCACTGAGGAGCAGTGCGGTCGGTGAGGACACACCTCTAGATGTGTCTGTGTAGGTGTGTGTGTTTGTCCGTGTTTGTGTTCGTACAGTACGTATCGTATGTGCGCTCATATTGCAGCAGGACCTGATGGCCGTGGGTCGTAAATTATTACACTTTCTCTTTGTTTGTGTGTGTTTTAGGTTCTGCTCCATGGTGAAAGAGATGATATCTGATGGTACAGGAAATGCTGTAGAGCTTGAGGGTGAAGGAGATGGAGATACCCTGGAGGTCAGGCGGGTGCTAGCATAAATATGATGAAAATATGACTTTAAAGTAAATATCCTTTTCTGTAGATATATATGGGTGATGATTACTGATAAGAAGTATATGTGTTTGTTTCTGTGTGTGTTACAGTATGAGTATGATACTGATGAGACAGGGGACAGGGTGGTGTTGGGGAGGGGCACTTATGGAGTGGTGTATGCTGGGAGAGACCTCAGCAACCAGGTCCGAATCGCCATCAAAGAGATCCCTGAGAGAGACAGCAGGTAGGAGTGTTTTAGTTACTGTGTCACGATTAAAGTCAGATGCAGACCAAAGCAAAGTTTATCTTGATAAATAGAAGAAAAGAGTGTATGCCTTTGGTTTTCTTTCTGTCTCTGTGAACCAGGTACTCCCAGCCGCTTCATGAAGAGATCGCCCTCCACAAGTACCTGAAGCACAGGAACATTGTTCAGTACTTGGGCTCAGTTTCTGAGAACGGATACATCAAGATCTTCATGGAGCAAGTGCCTGGAGGTGTGTTCATACAAGAGAGTTCGTAAGAGAGAATGATATAGGAAAAACACTCCCATGTTGTTTGAAGTAGGATGAATTTTTGTTTGAAAAACCTTCAATCCTCAGATACTCAACGTTGGTGACAGTGGACCTAAATAGAGGGACAGGAGATGTCTTAAAAAAGATCTGAACAAATCACACATGCGGTTTCTGCTTTGTGCTTTAGGGATAATTTCATCCTGATCGGGTGGGCAGATTTTCTTGCTGCAGAAACCTAAACAGCTCAGATGGTGATGATGCTGATGGACAAGAGATCGATGCTTGTGACCTTTCGGTTACGGGACGGTCTCTCTAACTGCTTGGTCATCTTCCCATTTCATGATAGGTTTTGGACACTCCTTCTCTCCTTTCTCCAGGAAGCCTTTCGGCGTTGCTGCGGTCTAAATGGGGCCCGCTGAAGGAGGCGACCATAATCTTCTACACCAGACAGATCCTAGAGGGGCTCCGATACCTGCACGAGAACCAGATTGTCCACAGAGACATCAAGGTGCAAGGAAGCACGTTGACAAAGACCGTTTTTTAACATATTCAATGAACAGCTGATCGAACACGAGAAACCAGACGTCCTCAAAATCTGGGAAAGTTCAGCAATCCAGAATACTGTCCTGTTTTCCCGAAATAATTTAAACTAAATCCAAGCCCAGTTGAAGACTAATAAAACACACAAGCCTCAATAGTGTTTTTGTTGTTGTTTTTATATTTATTTTAATTGCAAAAAATTCTGCATTCATATCATTTTAATGCAGATAATATGGGTCAAAATGACTGATAATTGTTCAAGTGTTAACTTCATGCGACTCAGTTTTTACTGCATATAAACCCTCTCTCTTTCTGTCTGTCTGTCTGTCTGTCTCTCTCTCTCTCTCTTCATTAGGGTGATAATGTGTTGGTGAACACCTACAGTGGCGTCTTGAAGATCTCTGACTTCGGTACCTCTAAGCGGTTGGCAGGAGTCAACCCCTGCACAGAGACGTTCACCGGTAACCTGTTCATGCTTCATTTTTGCTTCTGCTTCTGTTCTGCTAAATTCCATCAGGTGCGCCAAAGGTACGGTTAATATTTTACGAATAACTCGTGCCCCTCCTATCGCATTGTGCAACACCATCAAACAGTGATGTTAGATAGGAAGAACAGCTTTGTGAGCTTCCCACCGTTTCCTCTGATATCAGAGGGAAGAGGTGTGAATATCACACAAAGACAGAAAAACATACATATTTGTCCCCAAATCCCCATCTTTTTTAGAATTTAATGGGCCAAAACAAATGCCTTTTTTATCTGATGTAAGGATTTCATCATTGGTGCATCCATGTTGGAACAACATATCCAACAATGGAATTTTTTAAACTGTGAAAATCTGATAAAGCTGCTGATCAAAGACAAAAAACCCCTCTTCCCCTTCTCAAGAGGATGACAAACTAAACTATATTATTATAATACTACTTGAGCACATGAGGCTAAATAACTTGTTTAAAACAAAATGGATAAACTGCTTCATTAACGACTCGGAGAGAAATAAATCACAAGGCAGTAATTCAGTTTAAATGAAGCCATAGCAATGCTGCAGTCTATGAGTGTAAATATCAAATTACCCTCAAAATGTCAAGAGCCACGATCAGCCTCTATGGAAACACTCGGACACACAGGCGTGTCTGAGTGTGTGTGTGTGTGCACACGCAGGATCATGCACACTCATTGACCATCTGGCCTCTCCAGCAGCCAGCGAGGTGTGTAATTAGATTAGCTAATCAAGCAGAGGCAGAAGGGTGTTTACCTTTCATTAGCAGGTGTGTGTGAGTGTGTGTGTGTCCTTATCTGTTTCTCCTCCGCTGCTTCCCTCTCTCTTCTCTGACTCAGTCTTTTTATAGCACCGGCTGCCTCTCACTGTTTACATCAGCATTTAGAACAGACCACAAATGGCAAATGTGCACAGAATCACTGAGTGCACATAAAACACTTAGAGACACGAAGAAATTTCTAAGCTCTTCTGAACCCACTGGGACAAAAATATCTCTAATCTCATGTCTTTCAGACATCAAAATAAGCCATAATTTTAAACTTTGAAAACTTTTTATGCTCCAGTTTGCTGTTAATATACAAAACCTCTTTTAAATATCTTTAGGAAATTAAACTTAAGGACAAGTTAAAAAGCAAAATATATATTCCTTCCTTGGAAAAAGCTTAAACCAGGGTTTATACTGAACTTTCAGACAAGTTCCAGATTTGTTGACACTAATAAATTAAATAATTGAACTGTCTTTCCTTATCTTTTGGCACTGGTTGTTCAGGGTTACTATCTGCCTGTCTACAGGTACTCTGCAGTACATGGCTCCAGAAATCATTGATAAGGGCCCACGAGGGTACGGGGCCCCGGCTGACATATGGTCCCTTGGATGCACCATTATAGAAATGGCAACTGGGAAACCCCCCTTTCATGAGCTGGGAGAACCTCAGGCAGCCATGTTTAAGGTTTGCACACATGTTTTCTTCTAAGATGTAAAAAGAAAAAAGTGATGTTACTTAGAAACACTGAAGAAAAGTTGATATAAGTTGCAATTTCCTTCTTCCTGTTCTTTGATTCCTTTAGTGTGACTATGTTGAGTTTTGTGCTGCAGGTTGGGATGTTTAAGATCCACCCAGAGATCCCTGAGTCTTTGTCTCTGGAGGCGAAGTCATTCATCCTGCGCTGCTTTGAGCCGGACCCTCACAAGAGAGCCATCGCCTCGGACCTTCTCAGAGACACTTTTGTCAGACACAACACCAAGGGCAAGAAGAGCAAGATCGCTTTCAAACCACCAGGTTAAACCCCCAAGTCACACACACAAGTAAAAAAGAACAAAGCACAGGAAACAATTTAAGGTATCGCCTATCAGGCCATACAGAGTGAAGATGCTTTTTTGTAGCTTTTCAATCTTGCAGAAAAGTTCCACAGCACTGTGAAGCTCCGGAGAAACTTCTGACTGTGCCAGTTATCATGTATTCCCTTTCTTTTCTCAACCGATGTGTCTGCAGACTACATCCACAACGTTTCCCTGCCGGTGCAGTTGCAGTGCGAGAACACTGGGAGCAGCAGCAGCGAACATGGATCCGTGAGCCCGGACTGCGACTCCAAACATGACGTTTTCTTCCAAAAGAAGAACAGCTCCAGCTCCAAAAGCCTGCTCAAACCCACCAACTCCAACTACTTGAGGTCTGTCTGTTTGTCTGAGGGCAGATAGGGATTTCATTCAGGTGATCTGGTGCAACAATTAAAATTATATGTTGCTTAAATCTAAAATGCAGAGGTGGGACACACATTTCTTAAAAATCTTGAGTTTTCCTTCGTCTCAGCTGCTCCTGCTTTCCTGAATTTCAATAAAACTTGTTTTTTCATGGTGATGTTACCTTGACAAAGTCATAAACAGAATGGCCTTCTTCTTATCATGATGCTTATTCTGCATGAATTAGACACATTTGCAATATTAAAACAGTGTATTACTGCAGACAAAATCCCAGCGAGACAGCAGAGAGCATGTGAGAAGATATGAATGTGTGCGTGTGTGTGTGTGTGTATGAGTGTGTGTATTTGGGTGGCAGGTGGCCTCATTGTGCTCACAGCGTGCTCTGTTGCCTTTTACAACTCTGATATAATGAGCTCTGATAATTTTAGAAGCTTGAGCCGAGCGGCTGAGCACACAAACTCTCACACACACATCTGCAGATGCACAGATGTGTGTGTGTGTGAGGGCACATACGTGCACGTTCGTGCCGAGCTGAATCATGATGTCTCCGCACTCTCCTGGGCACACAAAGTAGCCAGGAGAGGCTTGTATCTGTAAATAAACTGAACAGTGTGTCACAGAGTCGTAAATCAGGATTATATTGCAGTCTTCCTCTGTGTGTGTGTGTTGCAGTGTTCCAGATGAGGGCTCGGTTTCGGAGGACCGCAGTGCCCCCCCCTCCCCCGAGGACAGGGACGGCGGTCTGTTTCTGCTGAAGAAAGACAGCGAGAGACGGGCCATTCTGTTCAAGGTCCTCAATGAAGATCAGGCAAAGGTCATCTCCAACCTGAGGGAGAACCACATCCAGGTGTGTTTGGGATGAAGGTTGACTAATGACACAACTGCTCACATCCAGCATTAAAAAAACCCTCCTGATCTAATGATCACATCAGAGCAAATCCTTAAAAAAATAACAACAATTAGGAAAGCATCTCATGAAAAAAGGATCCAAATTGAATTTTAATGAGATAAAACTTAGAAATATACCGACATAAAATTTTTCCCCTGGTCTTTCAAACACCTGCTGCAGATGCTTTGTGCCCCCCAGGGGAAAAAACACAGATGGGAGATGAGGCTACGTTCAAGTACATATGCAGTTTTTATTGGATCTCATCTAAATTAAGCATCAATTCAGCTGAGTTTTCTTAATTGTTGGTGCACTTAGGCCTTTACATCTCCAATCACAAGACCCTTTTCATGTAAAACTTAGCAAGTGAGAGAAAGAACTTTCACTGCTGCCTGCTACACTGTCTTTTCTGAAGCTACCACTGGGGGGCGTAAGAGACTAATGTTGGAAATCCTACAAACAAGGGCACTGGTGAGAAAGTGTCATTCAAAACACCTTAAAATTTGTATAATTATCTCCATATTAGAGTTTTTATACTTGTTGTGCATTACTTTTTAAAATATTGTATTGTTATTTTCACATTTATATTTAAACCTGTTATTTATTTAGCACCTTTTATTTTTTATATTTATACATATATATAATATTAATATATTTATATATATTTTATATATTTTGTATATTACACATCCCTGTTCCTCTTTCTGCCGTGGCATGTAAATTTCCTCGTTGTGGGATTAATAAAGTAAAATCTAATCTAATCTAAAAGGGAAATTTTTATAAATCTGTCATAAATATGAAGTGTATCTCTTGGCCACAAACTTATCAATACCCCTCATATAAATATATAATATTTGTGTGTGTGTGTGTGTAGGGCAGTGAAGAGCTACAGCTGTCCGCTGAACACATTAAGCAAATCATCTGCATCCTTCGAGACTTCATTCATTCCCCAGAGAGACGCGTCATGGCGGCCACCATCTCCAAACTGAAGCTGGACCTGGACTTCGACTCCACCTCCATCAACCAGATACAACTGGTGCTCTTTGGTTTCCAGGACTCGGTCAGTACGGACAAATGGAAATTCATCCCATAAAAAAGTGTAGTGCAAAGATTTGTTTTTATTTATCATGTGATTTATTTAGTTTTCAGGGCTTCTCTTTATGAAATATTTGAGTAAAGTTTGTGAGATTTACTCAGCTGACAGAAAAAAAGTTGCGCATTTTATTCTAATTTTATTGCAGAAAATAATATGCAGGGGTTTATGAATTAGGAACAACAAGAAGTCAATCACTATATGTAAATATCAATATCATGGTCAGAGTTCTGTTACGTCTGAATAAACACACTTGATTCTTCTTGTGTGTTTTTCAGGTAAACAAAGTCCTGAGGAACCATCATATCAAACCCCACTGGATGTTTGCTATGGACAACATCATCCGCCGCGCTGTGCAGGCTGCCATCACCATCCTCATACCAGGTGCTGCAGCCTGTCCTGAACATTTACTGCCATCTAGTGGGAAAAAAAATACAAAATGTTGGATCTCATAACTTTTGAGGTCCCACTGTTAAAAAAATGTAGTAATGTGTCACAGTCTTGACCTTTGACCGGCACGTTACAGAACTGCAGACTCACTTCGGCCCGGCGTCAGAGTGTGAGGGAGCAGAGAAGGAGGATGAGGTGGATGAGGAGGAGTACGGTCCTGTGTTGGCTCCTCACGCTGATGAATCCGGGACCGCTGCTGACCCCGCCCACTCAGCGGTGTGCGCGCTCAGCTCTCAGCTCCACTCTCAGGAGCATCAGCGCACCCATCATCACCTGGGTGCACAGCTGGGGCGGCTCAAGCAGGAGACCAACAGGTACAGTTACTGCACAAACAAAGCTTTGCAGTTCTATTTATTTCCACTGATGCGTCACAGATCCACAGATTGCAACACATCAGATAGGCGGCAAATTCTCTTCATGCTTAAACCATACAATTGATAGCCATGGTGATGAAATATCACTCATCTGACAGGAAGTGCATCTGCACGAACACACACAAACTCAGACCTGAAAAAAAACCAAACACATGCAAGCATGTCATGAACGTATGATTGTGACTAAATAATAAAGTGATGACGTGCAGCAAGATACTTTTACAGCAATGCAGTAAAAGTAAATGAGGTCAGTCAAGTTTAATTTTGACCTCATTTCCTCAAGTCTCCACACCAGAGTCTATCCAAACTTTATTGCAGTTAACCACCTAATTTCAAAGCTTAACTCTAATAATAAATTCAGAAAAAATAATATTTCTGAACAAAAAGATCCAAAAAGATCCATTCCAGCTGCCTGACAAACATAGCTGTATTAACAGAGTGTTATGGGTATGAAAACAATAATTCAATTTTTTCAATTTTATTTATATAGCGTCAAATCACAACAGAGTTGTCTCAAGACACTTTACATATGGAGCAGGTCTAGACCACACTCTATAAATACATTTATATTTTAGATTTATAG
>JAPZDY010000013.1:4172845-4183985 GCA_029783645.1 Ctenochaetus hawaiiensis | reverse complement strand
GCGCTGGGGACTGCTATGATTGGTGGAACTCACGGGAGGCTGGCCAAAATTGCGGAAAAGTTGCGGTGATTGGACAAGATTGCAAGGTCGCGCAGATTTCACGGAGATTGGTTGAATTTTCGTTAATTATTGCGATTGCAACATCGCAAATTCCTGGAGGGACTGATAAAATAAACGATTGTAAAATGACTTCACACACATTTCTCAAGTGAGAAAGCAGATTGCTAGCTCACAAAGCAAAACTGTAAAGGTTACCCGAGAGGGAGTATCGGGACTTTCTAGCCAACAAATGACCCCTATTTACTTTTCCAAGTTTCGTTTTAACATTGCTGTCCCACCCGAATGTTCTTAAGATAAACTGTTCACTTTTTAAACAATCTTATCACTTCTCAACACATTTGGGCACGGAGAGGAATTCCATGTCAGTCCAGCCCGACACTGTTTTTCCATGATGCACATTTAATTGTTGTAAATTAGTTACAACTGTCATAGTCAATTGATCTGTCCTTCAGATCCTTTGATAACACACAGCATCTAATTTATGTGTCAAGCTTCTTGCAATGAGGCAACACACGTCTGTGTCTTCACCTCCCACACACATGCATGAGCAATCCTGAAATTCCATTCACATGCCATCAAAGGGGGAAGTTGTCGGATGACTTCAATGCTCTGTAGGAAGAAGGTATTACCTGCCAAATGTAACTTGTGTTTCCATATAAAACAACCAACGTTCAAAAATTAAGGTAAGCAACGTGCTCTTATCATCAGGAAATAACTTTCTACTGAAATCCTTCCAAGTGTGTTTAGTCAATAGAAAATGTAGGAATACGAAAAGCTGAAACTAAGTGCCAAGTGCATTTGCTTTATCATACAATACATGTGTAAGGCCACAAGCACAAAAAATGAGCTAAAATAAATCAAATAAGATGCAAAGTTTAGTGATTTTCCATTTCAGACTAAAAATGACTCACTTTATTTAGAACTCAAGCCCAAGTTTTTAATCCATTAAGTCAAATTTCTCATTCAGATAGTATTACCAAGTCTGTTTTTTCATGCTGAACACTTTGTGTACAGTTTGTTTAAAAACTTTTTAATTGTTTTAACTTCTGCCAACTGTGACAGTAAGTGAGGCTATAAAAGCGGTAAAAGTAAACCAAACAAACAACAGATTTATAAATCAGACAGCTGAAGGAAATGAGCTGAAAAAGTCCCTAAAAAGCTCCATTAAGTGGAGAGGAGTCATGTGTTTAAGTGATAGTTCTTCACATTGTCATTGAATACATTGAAAAAATGTCCACTATTGCTGATTTGAAGTTACAAGTACAGGCTTCAGACTTGATTGTTATTATAAGAGTGACCCTGCCCGTAACTCAATACTTATCACTTTCAGATTTGTGCAGATAATCTTTTCATTCCTGATGGTTTTACCTTACTGCCTGGCTCATGTCCAGCGTTTAAACAATGACACAACGGGAAAACCCCAGAGTGCGCTCACTGTACTTAAGGAGAGATTGCAGCGCTGCCTCTGACACACACTAACTGAAGGCTCTCAGGCACTCAGCAACACTGAAGCTGCTGCAGCACTGAAACAGACCGGCAGAGCAACCACACCAGCTGAGGAACCATGGCAAGCACCAAACTGTGTCTCTTTGCAGCTCTCATCATCCTCGCCACCTTAATCGACAGCACTCAGTCAGGTAGGTTCTCCAGCTTTACTGTTTTATGTTGTATTTTGTCTCTATATTATCACAGAACAAGAAATATCTGCTATTCTTAGCTGTGACTAATTAGCCACAGATAGATTTGATGCTGTATGGTTTCACATCAGGGTTAAAAAGCTGAAAACAAACTTTTTTAGTTAATAAAAATGCAGTTTATTTTGACTGAATGTCGAGTTTCCAGCATCAAAATAAAAAGGTTGTCTTTTATCTGTTTTCAGCAAGCTGCTGCCTGAGGTACTCCAGGCGTAAACTGTCATGCACACGGGTGCGCCAATACAATATCCAGACCATCAACGCCTCCTGTGACATCCCTGCTATCATGTGAGTTCACAGAGCACACAAGAGCATGTACAGGGACAGTGCATTCACGTGAATGAAGCTTACATGAGTGAAATAAAGACGACAGGCCAGAATAAGAGGTGACTAAACAGAACGGGAGGATTTTATGGTATTTCTCGGGTGTGACTTGTACATTTTGCCGTCTGTCAGATAAGCATACGTCATTGTGCATTCTTGGCCTGTAATGCAAACAAAGGCAAAGTGTGTGATTATGAAATTTATCGTTTGAGCCCGGACAAATTTGTTCTTTCAGTGAAAGGAGAGCAAATAAAAGCTGATTCTTTGAGGTGACATATTAAGAAAAAAACAAGCACTAGATAAGAACTGAGCATAAGTGTGTCAGCCTCTGCATCTACATCCTGTTCCTCATTGAGATAAAGTTTAACCCAGAATCAATCATGAAGCCTTCAGAGCTTCTCGTTGACGAAGGGTCACTCTCTGTGAGGTCACACTATCGTCAATGTGTGCTAGAGACGCTTAATGGTTAATACACAAGCTTGCAGCCCAGAATGAAACCAAAGGGAGGGAAAGTGTTTCCTGGTTGTAATGAAGTGCATCCATGTGTCTCATGTGTCTGATCATATCTTCACTGTTTCCTGGATCCCACAGCTTCCACATCCCAGGAAGGTTTGTGTGTGCCGACCCTTTGGCCGGCTGGACCAAGAGAGTGATGGAGTGTTTGGCGTGAGTATACTCATGTCTCTCTAGCAGTTTTTTTTAATTTTTCTACATTATATCACTTTGGTAACTTAACCAAAAACTGAACCCAATTGTTTTTTTCTCTAGTGAAAGGAGGAGAAAGATTATTCAGATCATTGAGGAAGGAACCCGAGACACCATCACATCAACCACCACATCAACCACCACATCCAACACCACCACCACCGCATAAACTCCATAACACAGCTCATTTCTACAACGTGGGACTCGTATTTTTGTACATTTCCCTGCATCCATGAACCAGACTGTTTTTCATTGTATTAAAATTGTATTTATTAATGTTGCGGTAACTCTTAACCCAGCATTATTTAAGTCTTATTAAAATTACTGTTTGAGGATTTTCATGTAGTTTTTGCTACATTTTTGTCCCATATTTATTCTGTTTTATAAACAGGGAAGTTTGTATTCTAAATACATTATATAATAAACTGTAAGCTGTTAAAACAGTAAACCGACTAAATACAAAAAAACCCCAAGTTTTTGAATGAAATATTGAAAGTATAGTGAACAATTTGTATTGATTTTGACTCGGTCTGACATTTGGACATCAGATGGACTTTGAAACACCGTTTACAAAAAAGTGAAAAAGTTTTTATTGTAACTGAAGTTTTCAGGAATTCATTAAAAACAGAAATGTTCAATATCTGCTGTTGTTGTGGTTGATTTTTTTCAGTAACACTCAATAAAGAGGCATTTGGGGAACAAAGACATCTGCCAAGGCAAACAGTCAAAATGCAAATCTGCAATCAAACCCTTTAGATGTCTTTATATTTTTTTCCCAAAAGTGCTAGAACTTTGTTAAAATATAATTTGTCTAAAGCTGATGTGGATCAGATGACCCAGAGACTCTCAAAATTCATGAATGTGAACGTGAAGTAGGAAAAAAAAAGATTCAGCTTTTTACAGGAACATTAAAAGGACAAAGTCCAGTTCCTGGAAACCCCCCTCAGACAGAGCAGGAAAACATTTAATATGTACAAAAACACAAGATTAAATCCATCAGTCCTTCACTGATAAGTAGCTTTTAAAAACAATTCCAAAGAAATTTTGCTGGACTCAGTTATTAAATGATAAAGTCCTCAGAGTTTGTGCTCGGCTCAGTAAACAAGAATCCACAGAGATAAGTCATTTTTTTTCCCCCAACACCTGCATTTTGGACGTCAATTTTATGCCACATGCACCATCAACTGGGACAAAAACACGTGCTGTTCAGTTAACAGCAAAGTCAGCTTTTATCACAGATGCTGGAGATGCATATTTTTGCTCATATCTAGGCTTTATTGCCTGACAGTCAGGCTGCAGTCTGTATCGAGCAGCCTGCACACTTGATACAAACTCCTGTGTGAATCCAGTTTGGAGATGCGTCTGTAGACCAGGCATGTCATATTACCGTAGCTAGCTAAAGCCAACGTCTGTCAACACGTGACATGCTTTAAAAAAAAGGTTTTAAACTGAATAAATGAGTAAAGGAAAAAAACTGAAAAAAAAAGAAAAAGATGAGTAAAGGAAAAATATTTGACAGTCTCACAGAAAAATTGCTTCATTTATAAGTACTGAATATGTCTAAAAGCTCAAATGCCTCTTTAGTTTGTGTATAATCAACACAACTTTACACAGAGAAATTGCATTCAGTGAGCAGAGCCCAGTTTTGCATCCAGGTGACCCCTTCCAGTAACTTTCCTGCAGAGGAGATGAGACGTAGTAACCTGTTTATTGTCCCATCAGAGAAGTCAAAGTCAGAAATCACCTACTTGTTGAACTTTGTACACAGAAAAAAAAAAAAACTTGTAGCTTTTTGTCTTCCATTTCATTTGATCAAGTAAAACCAACTGATCAAATCACAGGCACCGGCCAAAAAGTGAGTTTTGAAAATTAAAAATGTTTGAAAATGTTTGATACACTGCAACTTCACACAGAGACGAGTGTATTTACTTCCCGTCACGGTCTGTCCCCCGCATTGAGAAGAAACCTGTCCTCACTGAAATCTTCTCTGGTCTTCAGAGCCTGGTGTAGCTTCTCCCAGAAGAGCTCGGTGTGCTCCCCGGTCTGCGGCCAGCTCAGGTAGGTCCGCCTCTTCAGCAGCTTCCTCATACGATAGTACGGAGACAGCTGAAAAGCAGGAATCTCCTCCAGGAACACCAGGATCAGCACATCCTTCTGCTCATCGAACAGTCGGAAGCTAAAACCAATCAAGAGAAAGATAGCAACAACATCACAGATTAATCTGACTACAAATCAAATTTATGAGGGTTTTAATTTTATTTAAGTGTTTTGTTTTGTTTTTAAGTTACTATCTTCTGATTTGGTGAATTCAAATTACTTTCAATTATTGAAAATCCCAAAGAACCATTTTTTTTTTCTCAAAGATATATTTCAAAACAGAGAACAGCAGCGGATCCGCAAATTTTGGAGATGACAGAAACATTTATTTTAACGTAATAACTGACCAGAAGTTCAGTTCAGCTTACCTGGCCACCTGGATCTCTCTGGAGCACCACTCACTCTCCAGGTATCTGCGACTGATCACACAGATGGTCTTCCTGCTCCTATAGATGGCATTTGTGATGTTGTCAATGATGAATTTACCTGAGAAAGAAACGTGAAGGAAAAGGAGTCTATAAATGTTATAATATTCCATGATTCTCCTCATGTGTTCTTTAGAGTAGAAAAGGCCCTTTGGTGACACCTGGTGGAGTGTAGATGAAAGTGCATATCACTGTTGCAGCTTTTGTGTGTATCTAAAATAATTAAAAGTGTATAAACCATTATGAACCTTATTCTGCTGATTGCCAGGTTACAGCTTTGCTTTTCTGGTGTACAAACTGAGAAATACATGAATAAAATCTTTACTTTGCCGTCAGCTGTGCAAACAAGGAACAGCTAAGATAAAACATGATGAACTTTAGTTTACAGCTTTTTGGTCTTAAACCAAAGTTATTGGACAAATTCAAGTTTTGACTTGATAATTTGATGCCACAAAAAAGTCAACGAACCACCAAATCTGGTACAGTTCGTCCTGAAAAAGACATGAATGTGAGCATAAAAGGAACTACATCAGCTACAGATGGATATATGTCTATAAGGACAAATGCAGGAGAGACATTTCATTTAAAAGCCCATGTTCACCTAAAGATGGTTCTAGAGGAAAAGTTAAGGTGCAGGAATCATTAATGGACGTATGCAGATCTGTGCTGATTCATTGAGTAGATGTTGAGCTATGAAAGTGAGCATTTTCATCCGTCCATCTTCTAGTTGTCAAGACATTTAACTGAAAGCTTTGCTAAGTAACAAGGATGTCCATCGATACCAGAATTTTAATGTAATCTATATGCATTTCAATCACTGGCATCTTCTAAAAGTCTATCATCTCAAATGGCTTAAAAAAATCATCAAACTCACATTTTAATTCAGTTTTGTTCATTAAAGCTCATTCGGAGCAAAGAACTTGATTAGTTCCACGTCAGGTGTGAAGGTCTCACCTGGCTCGAAGTCTCGATGGTGCAGACACAACCTCCAGCCCTGTTCTCCCTCCAGTTTCGGCAGCAGCTCATTGATCACCCACGGCTCATCGTGGGTGTTGTAGGATATAAAAGCATCGTATTGATCGGGGGCTTTTTTATTGTAATTCTTTGCTTCAAAGAGAAAAGCCAGGAAGTAGTGGTACGCGTATGCCAGCTGCCACCTCAGGAAATGGTAGGTGAAGGACGCCACCAAGAAGACGATGATCGTACATGTGGTGGAGATGAAGTAGATGAAGCAGATGAAGTCGATGTCCACTGAGCAGGACTCCACATCGAAGTCCAACAGTTTCATATTGTGCAGGTCTTCAGGATAATTGCACGTAAAGTTATAGGCGTCAAAAACTTGTGTTTGGTTGTCTTTTTTCGCCCACTGGATGAACCAGGCGTTATTACAGTCACAGAAGAAACCGGTGCCCTTAAAATCGACATAAGCCAGACCTGGCAGGGACCTCATCACTTCCTCACTGATAACTGAATATAAGTTATTTCGAGCCTGCATGAACTCCAGCTGAGTAAGATTGGCATGTGTGAGGAAATCTAGAGACCTGAGACTTGTTCTAGAAATGTAGAGACTTTTAAGGCCTTGAATTGGGGAAAACAAGTCTGGGGAGAGATCCTTAAGGTCATTTGAGCTCATGTCGAGCAGCTGCAGTTTGGGCGTGTGGATAAACATGTCTTTGTGCAAAGACAAAAGTTGATTGTTCCTGGTGCTGAAAGTCAAAAGATTAGTCAAACCTTGCAGGAGGTTGCAGGGCAGTTGGGCTTTTCCTCTGTGGTGTTGTGCAGGAATAGCTAATATCTCCAGACGGGTCAGCTGAGAAAAGGGGGGCTCAGCCAAAGGAGAACTGCCATCATATCTAATTTTATTGTTCCTCAAATCTAGTCTTTTTAAATTTATCAGACCGCTGAAACAACCTCTGCTTATTTTATCTATTTGATTTGACTGCAGCTGAATTTCAAGAAGATTCGTCAATCCAATAAAAGACCCTTTTCCGAGTGTCTCTATTTTGTTGTCATGTAATGACAAATTATGCAAGGATGACAAGCTCTCAAAGTCCCCATTTCCAGTGGCAGTGAGTTGATTATTATTCAAACTGAGCTGTCTAAGATTTGGCATGTGTTTTTTAAAGGCGCCGTTTAATCTGGAGATGCGGTTGTTCTGAAGCTTCAAAACTCGCAACTCTTTTAAGTCCTTGAAAACGCACTCTTTCAAAGAGGAAATTGAATTCAGGTAAAGGCTGAGCTGTCTGAGCTTTGTCAGATTGGTGAAATCTTGACATTCGAGCGTGCTAATGTTATTAGTGCTGAGATCCAGCTGTTCAAGAGCTGATAGATTCGTTACGGCAGGTGGAACAGATGGAAGTTTGTTCCGTCTCAAATTTAAGATCTTCAAACCTGGAATAGATCTGAATGCATTTTCTTGAATGATTTTAATTTTATTAGCTGACAAATCTAACTCTGTTACATTAATACACAGGTGAAGCAAACTGGAATGGATGACAGTGAACTTGTTCGATTGGAGTTGGAGGTTGAACATCGTTGGGATGGTGCAGGAGACGTTGATTAAAGTTGTGAGGCTGTGTTTCATTTTGTTCATCCTCAGAGAAGTCAGAGACATGTTGACATTCCCCAGTAACGTTTTGATGTCACTAGATGCCATCTGAACCCCACTAATAGCAAGAGTGGACACTCGACTAAGGAAGGTCTTGTTACTGACGTCCCATTTCATCATTTGCTTTCTGCCAGAGCCTTCAATGCTAAACCAGGTGAGATTTGGAAAAATGTCTGCAGTGATCCTAAAGACTGAAAGGGGATTTTGAGACAAGTCAAGGTTTTTAAGCGCCAGTGAAGTGTTTGTTAGTTCCCACGACTGGAAACTGGTTAAATTGTTGTTTCTAATTGACAGATATCGCAGCTGTGGATGGTGCTGAATTATAGAGTGAACATTTGTTAAACGGTTCAGTTTGTTGGAAGAAATGTCCAAAAACTTCAAGTTTGCCAAGGACTTAAAAGAGGTGGACGTCACCACTTTGATATTATTTTTATCAATTCTTAGCTCAATGAGGTTGCTCAAGCCATGAAAAAGATCATCTCCAAGTTTAACTAGTTTGTTGTAATTTAGATTTAAATACTTGAGGGAAATCAGATCAGCAAAAGCGTTTTCATCTATCTGTGAAATGTTGTTGTGTTTTAGGTCTAGCCGTGTCAAAAGTGACAGACCTTTAAAATCTGACACTTGTATATGAGAAATATTGTTTAAGGTTAAAGAAAAACCTTCTACTGTACGGGGAATATCCAGAGGAACGGCAGTCAGGTGACTCTTGTCACACAGAGCTTGATTGCGACTGATTCGGCAAGTTTTTAGTGCAAATCCTGCAGCTGGATCAACAAAATCGCTGATATGCAGAAGGAGGAAAATGATACTCATTCTGAAACATTCTGATCCTCCATTTGGCATTTTTCTGTCTTCTTTCAGTCCACGACCCATTTCTAAATCTTCATCCAAACAACAAGCAACAGTAGTTTCTCCAAGTAAAGTCCACAAGGTGAATGAAACTGCAGAGGAAAAGCTTCAAAATCCTAAAAAAAAAAAAAAACATATTAAAACCATCACAAACAAAAACTCGAACTTATAGATGATCACCATGTGAGGGTACATAAATATATATATACAGTATATCAATTTGGTAACAAGCAAACAAAAACAAACGGACCAAAAAAAAAAAAAAAATAAGTCAATGATGAACATAACGCAATAATAAACTCTGATACTTACTGAGTCACACAAAGAAGAGCTGATGAATTATAGATGTCGCATTCAAAGAGTTTTTTAAATATCCCTCTGTGTGCAATGAACCTAAGAAAGACAACGTTCCTCTGCACATCCTCTCTGTCCCCTTTTTTCATCGATAGAAAGAAGAAGTGAGAGTAGCTGACAGGGCGGGCAGTTTCTTGCTATCAAAAGCTGCCAGACTTTTGCTGAAAATCAAAAGTTTAAGTAAATAAAGAAAACAAAATACCAGTAGCTGAATTCATCCTCAAACACTTTGCAGGTTTCAAGCTGTTTCACATACATTAATACATTCTGAGGAAATCACAATTAGCGTTGAATGCTTGAATGTTACAGTTCATATGCAAATCAGAACGCTATCTTCTATTCCTTATTTAACTTCTTTTTTTTAGGTCATATACTGCAGGTTGCGGTTTTACTCATTTCCTGTAGAAAACCTGATGATGATTGGTGAAAAACAAGCAGAGAGAAACACACCACAACACCAAAACACTTCCTCTTCTCCATGGTCTGGTAGATGCGGAACCTTTAGCCATCAAAACTGAAAAAACTAAAAAGAGTGTCAACACTTTTTACTGCTTAACTTCATGAACACAGTATGAGGTGAAGTTGTGGTGCATAGGTAAACAGGTGAAGAGAGAACCTTTGTAGTTCCTGTGCAGTGCTGAAGGTAGATTGATTTCAGACATCTAATATGTTGTGGTGTAAAACAGAGAGTAAATGTATTTATACATTTAAAAAATCCCCTCTCAGATTCTTTCACATGAATAAGGACAAGATGTTCAGATATAGAAATATTAATTTTTAGCTATTTACAGTAGAAACTTGAGTTTTGATAAGACAAGGTGACAAGGTGAGAACTTTCACATGGGTAAATGTGCTTATACCACCGTACACAAGTACTTCCTCATAACTTTAGGTTGTGCATTCTTAAGCACAGGGTGACACAAAGGTATAAGCATTAAAGTATGCTCTTTATGGTGCAGAATAATCCATTTTGAAATAAAATACATTATAATTATTTTAATCCTAGATGCATTCATATGAAAGCATCGCTAATGTTGCAGCTACTTTATTGGGAGTAATTCTGCTACCAGGTATGTTTATATGTGGCCATAAGTCAAGACTTTTTTCTTATTTTGTATAATTTGAATCTGCAAAATAACTAATGACTAGTGTTGTTATGTGAATGAGGTAGAGTAAAACTTTAATACTTGCCACCATAAAATAAGATGGGGATACTTAAAGTATGACGATTTCAAAGTTAAAAACAGTATTTTGAGGAAATGTAGTTTCTTTAGTTCCACTGTTGTAAATCTGTCTTTTCTCGTGTTTCAACAAGAGTAACTAATTCCTGATATTTTTCTGCATTTAGCTACATTATGATTGGCTGAATGGTATAGATTAAGTTTTTGTGGACACCTACGGCAAATGTGTTTGTTTGCAGTTAAAGTTTAATGTTCCAGTATTAAACTCTAGACAACAAAAGACAGACCTTGTGCAGCCCTGCAAAGGAAAAGCAGCCATAGATGACGAATGAATGTTAATTGCAGCTTTAAGTGTGTATTTCATTCCTTTTCTTCTGCATTTAGGAAAGAAAGTGGCAGTGAAAACGTATGAAGTCTACTGCTTTGTGTCACTATTTTTTTAAACTTTCATCCATCTCTACAAACTAAGACTAACTACGACTTTTTACTTAAACTGAATAAACTGGAGATGTTTCAAAGTAAAAAAATAAAAAAAAGTCTTTGCTGAGTAACTTGTAACACTTTAAAATGCAGCAATACAGTCACATGAAGAGTTGATGCAATATCCAAAAAATTCCTCTTTGATATAATTGGAACAGTATTTCAAAATAGAAATGCTGTCATAGAAGGGAGATTTTGCTTTGTGAGCACAGCTGACTAATGTCATGAAAACAGCAACGTTGATACAATCAGACAAAACTCAGTTTTTATTTTGTTCATGTTTGAGAAACACTAACATTTAAATCTTTAGCTAACATCTAGTTGAATAAAGTGAAAAGAACTGTTGGTTTTTAGATTTAT
>JAPZDY010000013.1:4112312-4133522 GCA_029783645.1 Ctenochaetus hawaiiensis | reverse complement strand
GAAAAGCTGCCGTGAATTCAGGCATTTTAGGCCGCAACAATCTTGAAAAACGCCTGCGAAATCCTGGAGGGACTGAAATTCAATTAATGTTTCAAATGAAACTTATCAAAATTTTATGACTTCTTTATTAGTTTATTTAGTCAAGTGTTTAAACTGGATTTTAAGAATATATTTAATGCAACTGACTGCAGTTACATTAACTTCTGTGGCTTCACAGAACATTTAGTAAACATGTAAACTTGACCCTCTATATTCATGTTAGTGCCCTTTTTTTAAAAAAAACAAAGAAAATATTGTTAAAAGCCCACCTTCATGATCGTTCAATGCACATAAATAAATAAATCAACACATTCCACTGCTTGAAATCACAGAAAAACAGACTGCAGAACTTGCCTTAAAAATCATCAAATTTTTAAGTAACTATTCAATATCACAGTAATCATTAAGGATTGTCAGTATTTTCACAAATACACTGCAAACTAGAATTGCTAACGGCTAATTCGGCAGAGATATCAGCAGTGAAATTTAGAACTATGTTAACATTTTAAACCACCTTAATGAAACAGAGCTTAAGCTGCAGGTTAACTCGGCTAACTGGGGCTCAGACCTGTCAGACCTTGAAAACCCAACTTCCACATGTTTGTCCTTCTTGTTTTTTCATGTTTTTTAATCCCAGAGGCCCATGAGCTCTTTTTCCCCCTGGTTTGCCTCCGTCATCTGGACGTCCTATCGTGCCACCCCTCCCTCCCTTCGCTCCCCTTCCTTCCTGTCCCTCTGTTCTATGTTTAGAGGTGTGAGTGCCGCGGACGTCCTCCATGAGGTTGACTTTTCCACCCTCACATGTGTGTGTGTGTCTGTGTGAAAAAGAGATAATGAGAAAGGGAGAGTTTTTCTTTCTCTATCTATGAGCCTTCTGCCTCCTCTCCTCTTCTCCTCCGCTCCTTAAGATCTGTCATCTTTTATATCCCAGGATTCTTTGCAGCAAACAAAGGCCACTGATTCATCCTGACAGCCTGCTCACCCTCCCTCTTCTTCTTCTCTTCTTTTCCAACACCCTCTCAGACATACCAACAGTCCTCCTCCCTGCAGTCAAAGACCAGGAAGAAGAATAAAGGTAAGCAGAGACGCCACCTGTTCGGTTTTGGGCAGGAACAGTCAAACTCGGTCCAACACTCGCCAGCTGCTCATTCACTCGTTCACCCTCTCAGGAACAGTGAGACAACAGACATCGAAGTAAAAAGACAGCAGTTGTATTTATTAAAGGCGAAAAGTTAGCAAGTAAAACAGAGATTTTTATTGGTTGTTTGTGTTTAAAGAGCTGTTAATTTGAAGAATTTCCATTAAATAACATAAGATTTGTTTAACCCAAGTAAAAATCCATTCATTATTACACATTAGAACATTTATTCCTTGTGTAAATAGTTGCTAGACGACATGTTTCATATGCAGACATAAAAACCTTCAGCTTTACATCATATTTCGATTCTGCATCCAAAAATATGCAAATATTCCTCATTTCCTCTCTGCTCAGTTGACGTCTCCTCCTCTAATGAGGAGTCAATTTTCAGTGTATGTGCTGGGGAGGTTTGAAAGTTTCCATATTGCAGTGGCATGATTGCCTTGCAAACATTTTGTGATGTTTTAGACAATCAGCACAGACATCATTCTGCACAGTGAGGCTCGAACATCCAGGTGATGTAACACCAAGCAAATCACATTTTCAGAGAGGAAACATTTTGGTGTTTTTTTTTTTTTTGCATGAGCAAACTCACCAGCTTTGTTCTTTCCAGAAGATTCTCTTATAGTGGAGACCAAATCGGAATGACTCAGCATTCACACCAATTAGCTGGAATGATTAGCTATTCAGAAATGCACAGTGGAAGGCAGTGTTTACATTTTAATTTCCAGGACCATTTTGTGAATTTAAAGTAACAACACTGCTTTTCTAGGAAACTATAGAAAAACATTGAACCTGTAAAATAAAAGTGTTTATTGTATTATATTTCTGTTATTCTGGACAGAGGTTTTCTCTGGCATTGCAGGTTTTATGCTAATATTCTTATGTGGGTTTTTCATTATCAACTGACCTTTACTTAGAGTTCTCATCTATACAGGACAGAAGGCTGCAAATAGAGTGAATATTAATGTAAAACTTATGTGTGCAGTCACATTTATTTAGACTTATTCCAAGGATTTGGCCTGCAACTAACATGTAGCGTCCATCATTTGTACTGAATTTTAATTAATGAATTATAAGTTATAATCTATCAAAAGCTACAAATGACTGTGACAGTTTCTAAAAGCTCAAAATAACCAAACTGGTGTCCAAAAATGTGTTTACATGGATTTGAGATGAAAAAAAAGGAGTGAATTTTCAAATTTAAGAAGCTGGAACAAGCTTACAATGTTGCTTGATGAAGCTTGTTTATGTTTAATTATTTATGAAAATCGTTTTTAATAATTTTCTGTCCATTTGACAAATTGTTGCGGCACAAGCCAGTATTAGAGTCATATTAGTGCTTGTTTGGTCCTTTATTAAAGTTTGTACAAGTGAAAAGACTCTGGTTGGTAATCTGATCAATCACAGCTTTCGTTTATTTAGTCTGGTGAGATTATAAATTAAAAAGAAATAAGAAAAAATCACTGACTGTAAGAATCCATATTTTAGGATTGGATTTTATCTGACTGGAGTTGCTTCAACTCGAGTCTGCAACAACAAAATCAATTTGAAGTTGGAGGAAACATTTTCCTCATTTTTTGTGCAGAGACCACTGTATTTGCGTTTTAACACATCTTGATGACTTTGCAGATTTTCTTGAGTCCAGACTGGACTGCAGGCGAGGCGTTTTTCAATCTATTTGCACTTAGTCCTCAGGAACGTTTCCATTTGAAAAACCTTTTGTTTCAGCATTTTCTCATAGGGCATCATCATGAGATGAAATCTATTAATGTTTCGATCACGTTCTAGTGCTTTAGAGGTATAATATGTGGTGTTTTTTTACAATTCTTTCATCCCTTTTTTGAAGAAACTTTGTAATATTTCCTCAGACATGGTATGAGGCAACATACTTTATCCCATAAATCCTCCTGCTTCTCCTCTCCAACTCCCTGGTATCAGTTTCTTTGCCTCTTTGACCAAAGCTTTCTTCCTGCTCTCGCCACACTAACGAGGATCAACATGTTGGAAGTGATTCTTTGACTCGTTTCACCATCTGCCGTCATGAGAAGCTCTGAAAAGCTTTAGCTCCATCTGCACTTTTCTCAGGCGACGGCTTTGCTTGTTTACAGCAAAAAAAGTTTGAAAATTAAGCCTATTAATAATGATTTAATGTTTTTTTTAAAAGCCCTGCACCCTTATTGAAAATGTAAATAAAATATTAGTCGCTCTGTTTAGTCGAGGTTAAGATCGATCTACGTTTTCTTAAATAAGTAAGTTTGTCCTAAAGCCAAAGCCCAAATTGGTGATGGTATCAGACCTTTAGTTTGGAGCTGCTGCACAGAAAATAAGTTGAAAGTAAAAAGAGTTTCCTCCACATCAGAGTACATAACCTGTTAATTATCTGCAAATTCTCTCTGGGCTCAAAACCTTTTCACGCTGCATGTTTGAACTCTAGTGTTTTTGTGTCTGGCGTTGTAGAAGAGAGCTGTTTCTTTTACAGATATATTGAACATTGCACTTTACGTCGCTGCAGAAATAAAAGGAATATTGAATTATGCTCCTCTTTTAAGTTGTGAGACTTTTGATACAGCACAATAAAAGTTTCTCGGCGGCCCTCAACTCGGTGCCAAGTTTCCCTGCTAATCTCTAATGAGGAGCCTGCAAAGAAAAAAAAAATGTTACAGGGCTTTTATGCCAGAGGAAAAAAGGCCGTTTTTATTATCCACCTCCTTCCGTACTGCAGTGCAGCAAAGTTCTGTCAAATCTAGTGGCTGAAGTCTGGCCAAGACTTGTTGCCACATTAGGATGTGGCATTTGGTGAATACTCAATCAGCACCACTGTGAAAGAGTGAGCTCGTATAAACAACAGTTTACCGAATTCTGTTCTCTCTGTTTTGTTGATGCCGCCTTCACGTTTCCTCCGTGATGTTCCAGGACGCAGTTTGGCCTCCCTGAGTCGGAGGCGTGTTTCCTGCAAGGCGCTGGGCAGAGGAGACTGCGAGGGCTGGCTGTGGAGAAAGAGGGATGCAAAGGGTTACTTTTCTCAAAAATGGAAGAAGTACTGGTTTGTTCTGAAGGACAACTGCTTGTACTGGTACATCAATGAGGAGGCAAGTCTCTTTTTATCACATCATATCTGAATGTTTATAAAGTTCTCTAAGAGGCAGTTATCCAAATCTTGTAACACATTTCATCGAGTTTAAGGAAGTTGGAGTCTGAAACAAATTATGTTTCTGACACAATTTGTTCTAACTGTAACTTAGCAGGAGCTATACACATTTTTGAAATAGCTACTTTAATGCAGCTTTGTGACAAAGACTAAAGAAGGGAACACTGAGTGAAAGTTCCCCTGAAGTCGAGCTTTATGCTGCCGTATCAAATGTGCACAGTGAGTCAGGAAGACTTTGCCTCGTAGCAGCAGAGTCAAAGATTTCCATCTGATTTTTGCTTAAATTTTCGCAAAGTTTTAAACCCATGAAATCTTTAAAATGTTTCAAAGTCCTGGAAGAACTTCACGTTTCTGTCTAAGCTCTGTGGCTTTAGGGATGTGGGTTTGTTGGTGACTCAATTACTTTGGTCCAGTAAATGCTGGGAGGCCCAGCAAATTAAAAATAGTCATATTTATGGGAAATAAACCAGACTGAAATAAACCACATTTTCACTTTAACATTTTCTTTTGGCCTTTCCCACTTAGTATTAGCTAATTATTCATCTTTCCTTTGATGTCTCTCATTACTCTCTGCGTTCAGGATGAGAAGGCGGAGGGTTTTGTCAGTCTTCCAGAGTTTAAGATCGACCGGGCCAGCGAATGTCGCAAGAAGTAGTAAGTGCACGACAGTCTATTGCATATTTATGTGTACCTACTTGTGCATGTGCAGTTTACATCCTCCTATGTGCAAAAATAACCCTCTGTTCCCCTCGCGGTTCTCTAGTGCTTTCAAAGCATGTCACCCCAAGGTCAAGAGTTTCTACTTTGCAGCAGATGGAGTGGACGACATGAACAGGTAAAGCAGCATGTGCTGAACACCGATGAAGGTTATGCAAAAGGGCAAACTCCGTGTCGGGTTGCAAGAGTGCAGCTTCCTGTTCACTATCCCGAAAGAACAAAACAAACATGTTTTATACATCTTAATTTTTTTAGATGGGGGTGTATTAAACGCAATTTGCATGCTATGCAGAGGTGTTGGTTTAAAAGAGTCTCTTCAAATTGTGCAATTTGCATAATTATCCTGTTACTACAGCAGGCATTTTGTAATAGTTTTACTTGTTTCTAGAGTTTCAAAACAAATTCAACAAGAGCTTTTACAAAATTCCCATAATTGTTTTAATCACACTTCACATGTGAGAGGAGCGCAGTGATAAAACTGAGAGGTACTCGTTGTATTTAGGATACTTTTCTCTAAATATTTAATTATTCATGTTCAGTTTTAATGTCATTTAGTTTCATTTTTACATTTACTTCGGTTTGGTTTGCATATCTAGAGGGTGTTTGTGGGTATTTTGACTCTTTATGTGAATAATTCCTCCTTTTATTCTTTATTATTTTATCATTAATCCATTAATGTGAACCCAAACTTCATTCTTGTTGTTCCTTTCCTTCTTTAGATGGCTGAGCCGTCTCAACATGGCGGCTGTTGGATATGCCGAACGCGAGAGGATACGCCAGGAACAAGGTGAGTGTTCGCTCAGCATCTTGCTGATTGGCACTTTGGCTGATAGCTGCTGAAAGATAATGTTTTCGTAATAATACTCCAGTTCCTTTTGGACTTTGACTGATTGATAGATGGATTGACAGACAGATGGATGGATGGTGTTTTTAACTGTCTGTGTGTGGGTTTCCTGCAGATTACTGGAGTGAGAGTGAACATGAGGACGACACCACCTCCAGCCCTAAACAGGACAGTCCCCCACCTCCGTACGATACCTACCCACGGCCTCCATCAGTGAGTCACAAACATGACTGTGATACTCACTCGTACAAAGTACACATTGTACTTGAAGATAAAAATAATTCTCAGAGCTCCTCCACAATCCACTTTAATAGATACAGTTATGCCAATTTTGCCTTCCAGGCACCGGGAGCCCTAAAATTGGTATAATTGATGCTATAATTGGCTCTCGTGCTGCTTTGTTCCACATTAAATGCCTTAATCTTTGGGCTGTATTTTTTTTTTTTAGCCTGGGATAGAATGGAAAGGTTAAAGAAAAACATAACACTCCTTTTGAGGCTGCTAACTTGAACACACTCTTTTCCACTCGTTTCCAAGTGCTCATCTCTTCTTCTCTGTCTTTCTGTCTCTTAAATTCTCTCTCACATGCTAATTTAATCATCACGCTGCTTTGTTGCTGCCCTCATTACAACTGAACGAGACGAGACGATCAGTTTGAGTTTGCTGGGTTTTTAATCTTCCCTCCTTCCATCAGATGAGTGCCTACTTGGAAGGCCGGACCACTCGACTGTCTTCCACGGAGACTTCTCGTTCTCGCTCCTCCCAGGAGGATTTCCTCTGCGGTGACAACCCAATGGTGGCCGCAGAGCCACAGTACCATCCCGGCCCACTAGGGGGAGGCACCACACACAGTGGGAGACAGCCAGGGGGCAGCAGCAGCAGCGACGTGCAGTACAGATGTGATCCTGTGGAGGTAGAGATATTTTAACTGTCAAAGTGTAGCTAGCTTATTGCCACGTTCACATTTCTTAGGGAATTAACAGTATCCATTTTTGACAGTGTGTTTGATTTTTTTTTTTTGCTGAGAGTTTGCGGAGTAAATGGTACCACTCATATCTGTCAGGCCAGAAAAAGACCAGAAACATGAGTTAGCTTTCCTCCATCTAAAAGAAGTGCAACAAATTAGCCGCGCTACATCAAAATATCACGTAATGTCAAAAACATTTTACCACCAAGAAGCTGTGTGAAAGCTAGCGTCGATCACAAGAAGAGTTCGATGAACGAGACTCTCCCAAAAACTTAAAAAAATGGATAATTAATGTCGCCAAAAAAAACCCTACTCAATACTGTGTTTGTCCGCTACTGTTTTCTGTAGTACCGCTCCAGTCCTGCAGGGGGCAGCAGTGAAACTGGGTCTCCGGGCCGCTCGTCTTCATCTCAGAGACGTTCCTGGCAGGACCTGATTGAAACACCGCTGACTGAGGCTGGACTGCACTACCTACAGACCGGACCACTCGGTAACACGACAACAAACCAGATGCTTCAGTGGTTGAACCAGCTGATTAGTGATTTATTTTCACATTAAAACACCTACATTTATGCAATCAGAGGGAAAGTTTATGCTTCTCTATAACCTTCCAGTTGCATAGGTCAGCATCTTTAAAAGAGATACTTTAATTCTTGCTGTTCTGAAGGTGTCTCCACTATCTTTAAAGCTTCTGAACCTTCTTGATAAAAACATATTTTCTCCACTGTACATTAAAAATATATTTATGAAATAGATCATGTTCCCACATTGCCAAAACTACAGCAAACTACACATATAACCCAAAGTTCCACCAAAAATGAATGTTACTCATATATGATACATGTATAAAAAATTTTATTTACTGTTTAAAATGAGTGATGTGTAATTTTTTGTCAGTAGTAAAACAGAAAATATATTTTTTTATTGCTTGTCACATTTTTTTTTAACACTACAGAGGACGCAGTCTTTGCTGAGCCCGGTCCGGGTGGCGGCACCATGATGGCCGGAGCCGTTTACACTCTCCCTGCGCAGAGGAACATCCCGTTGCCCATGGCGATGCAGAGGCTGATTCCTATGGCAACCCAGGGAGGGAAACCCCGCAGCTTCACACTGCCACGAGACAGCAACCTACACACACTCCTCACGCCCCCTGCGAAAGAAGAACAGCAAACACGCAACGGTGAGTTTAATCAGGAACATACAGTGAAACACATGGACACATGTGACAAAGTAAAAACATGCAGCGCTGTGATGTGCGGGTGGGCGGACTGTAGGTGAGAGCCAGAAGGAAACATGTGTCTCACATGGAGTGACGGCCATCAGAGACCGAAAGAAAGATATTTTTAAAATGAAGACGTTGACGTCAGCGCATGTGCCACAAATAAAAAACACCACAGACACACACGCTTCCATTTAAATCTCCATTTAAATTTAGCAGAGCAACACACACACTCCAGTCATACGCTGAACTAATGAGGCTAATGATATAATGGTGCGCTGGTTGCCAGGGTGAGCCAAAGTGATGTTCAGAGAGAAAAATGGCAGAATAAAAGAGAGAAGCAAAGACATGAACAATGAAATGTTACAACCAAGTTACAAAGTGGAAAGAAAATCCCAGAGGCTTCCAAGGATTTATCGTATTAAATTCTTTCAGTGATTCAAATAATTCATTATGTTGAGGAGTAAAAGTAAAAAAGTAAAAGTATAGAAAAAAGAGATATAGTTGATATACTGTCATTGCACAATATTACAGTCACACTGTCCTTTTGCACTGTTGTCTGGTTTTCAGTTACATCATCTTTGTTGCTTTTGCACCAAAGTCTTTGCATCTTTGCACGTTTTCTTCTTGCACAGTTTACTGTCTACCTGTTTATTTGAGTTTGAACAGCGTCGAGGTGTGTGCTGCTGTCCTCCAGTGGTTGCTTTGAGTTATGACTCAGCCTCATCAGGTCTCTGACGGCTCTTTCAGCCTTTAGCTTCAAACAATGAGAGTGAGAGAGTGAAGGGGGGGGTTAGATCACCATTAAAGGGTGCGACTCTGTCTTTGTCTCTGTGTGAAGGCGGCAGTGAGGGTGCATCCCTGGGTGACCTGTTTCGGGCCTGTGAGCAGGGCGGGGTGTGTCCTTTAGGCCGCGGGTCAGAGGGCAAAGGTCAATCAGAGTTCAAGCAGTCCTTCCTCCGACGGGCGGCCGACCCTCAGCTTAACGAGCGTCTGCACCGCCTCCGCATACTGACGTCCACGCTGAAGGTTGGTGAACGCAAAAACACACACACACACACACACGTGCAGAACATATGAAAGCTTAAATGTGCACTAAAAACACACCTGAGCATAAATACGAGGATATCATGCACACAAAAAAAATCAGTACATTTTCAGTCATTTTTTGACGATATTTATTAAAAAATAAACTTTTTTTCTTGAAAGTTTTGTTTTGTATTGAAACTTTAATCCTAAAGATTTCCATCCTTGATGATTCAGCCACCGTGTGAGTTTAAAAACTCCAGCAAACACTTGCAGAGCAGCTTTTCTGTCACAGACTGAGCGCATGAGAGCAGCTGGTGAAAAAAATGTTTACAGCGCAGCAAAACTCTCATTGCAATAATAATTCAACCGTGATCTGATTTCATGCTGCCACAAGTAGTTATAGCACAATAACGGGGGGGAGAGTCGGATTGTAGCGGCTCCTTTTTGTTCCAGTAGCTCGTGCTTCATCCAAAGCTGATGTGTTGTCAAAAAAAAGCTGAAAATCACTGCTGTTTGTTTTGTAGACACGTTTTTCGATCGTTGCTGGCACCAGTCTCAGTGACAAATACATCGTGTGCGAGTGCTTCGCAAAAGAAAGCAGGTTGTGTTTTGTACTTTTTAATGTGAGCGAGCAGCAGCAGGGAATATTTGGTTTGCATTAGCAGCGACTTAATATAACTTCAAAGCAGGCAGGCCGTTAAGAAAAAGATAAAATGGCAAACATAAACTCTGGATTACATTTTGCATTGTTTCCTGTACATTGTTTTTGCATTTGTAGGCAGGATCAATTCAGAACAGGATACAATGGACTCCCCCACCGAAAACAAAAAAAAACAGAGAGCAAAAATAAGAGAGAAAGCCAAATGCATGAAGAAAAATGCAACCAAAATCGCACCAAAAACAGCAGTAAACAGGTTCTGGTTTCATGAAAATCTGAAGGATTATAACTTGAAATGGAAAAATCTCAGTCACATCTGATCCTACTGTTTTTATTTTGTTTTTTTTTAAACAGTTATTCCAGAGAAAGGTGCTGCAGCTTTTCTCATTTTTTCCTCACAAGCCAATCTGTCACCAATTAGAGATATGAATGCTTTTATTTTTATGAGGTTGGCATTTTTTTAAGTACAGCTCACTTTGTGTTGATAACATTTGCATTTTCTGATAAAAAGCAGCAGTTTTTCTTAGTTTTTATTGGCCCTCTTGGTCACGTAATCCCACCTGATCGTATCTCATATTTGCAGTTTAGATAGATAAAATGGTACTCCTAATTGCTTTATAAAAGCTTCATGTGCATTTTAACTGACCTTCATGCACACAAAGATACATAAACACACACATTCTGGAAAATGTCTCTGTCTTGTTAGTTTCGTTGAGGTCATCTGTCCCAGTCTGTCTTTTCGGTTTGGCTTGAGTCTTCCTGCAGAGCTCTGTCAGGCTTCATGCTTTGTGAGCCGTGGTTGTGTTTACGGCCTGGTTGCCTGTGAATGGCTTTTTTTGCTCTGGCTGTTTATTTGTTATTTTTTTTGTCTCTAAACTTTGTATCTTTGTTGCTTTCCCCGGTGTGTGTGGGAGGGGGTGGTTGACGAGGGCGTTTGGGGGCTTTGTTGAGCTGGCGTAGCTTTTGGTGAGGGGTCCGTTGCTTTGGCTGCTCGTGTCTGCAGGTGGAGTGCAGGTGGAGAGGAGGAGCTTACATGTTTGTTCTCTGTCCGACGTCTCTTAAGGGAAAACACTGTGTTCAGTCGGGGAGTTTGGGTGAAATGCACCTTTAAATGAATAAGGAGAGTGAAAAAAGTAGACACAAAAGTCATCCATGTCACCCTGGTGGATCTGATCCTGGATCAGGTTGCATTTGTGTGTTCAGGCAGCATCCTATTATCTGCAGTGGTTGCTGTGGAAACAACAAAGACATTCATGTTTTGTCCGTATCTTTATGCATCAGAAATGAACCCAACATCAATCTACAGTGTAAAAGATTGTAGCTACAGTGATGCAGGTAAATTTGTGATGATTAAATAATGTATTTTATTTAAGTGAGGACTTAATTTTATTAATTAAAATCTTTTTTTTTATTAAAATGTCACATTGAAATGACAAACTCACTGTTAATACAAACGGGTGCATGTCTTAATCTTCCAGATATTAATCCACCCAACAATGATTTGAAGTTCTAATGTCAGTAATGGATTTTTTTCATTTATACGCAAATCTCCGAAACCGTAATAATGGCTTAATTAATGATCAGTAATTATCTGATAAGCCCTATTAATGGTTTGTGTATTAGTTATAAGCTATTAAAAACAACTAAAGCCACCAAGTCTGCAGCTATAGTAAGTTATTAATATCAGTTAAGTGTTTTTTACTTTCTTATGAACCATGTAGCCTACTGTTATGTTTCTGTCCTGTAAAAAAACATGTATCTCCCCAGTATTAACTTTATATGTGGTCAGAAAAAGAATTATGGTTTCAGCTTTGTGATGCATTTGCAGGTCATTTTGGGAAATTTTAACTATATTAGTACAAACCAGAAGTAGGAAAATTTGGCTCAACCCATAAAAGAACATCTAATTTAAACCATATAATTGCTTATTTCCAATTTTTTCAAATTTACAGAGTTTTCTTAGTGGTCAAATTGTTATTATTAGGACAAATGGGTGTTCTTCGTGTCAGTTCGATGTGTGAAATCTGCCCCAAACTCAGTGTTTCCCCTTAAGTGTGTGTCTTGCTTCACGTGTGTCTGCGTTTAAGTCTAAGTTTAGTGGGTTAACATTCTTAAAACTTAAAAAGTGACGGAAGCCCCTCCTGTTTTTCTGCATCCCCCCCATAGGACAGGGAGGGGGAGCTAGCGCTGATTGACAGGCTGTTGGCCAATCCCACGCTGTCGTCGGCAGAGTTCCAGGAGTGGAAAAGAGCCTATCAGGAGCTGTTCTCTCAGGAGCCAGACTCGACCGCTGAATCAGACCCCGGCCCGCCCCTCACCCCCTCACTCTCTCACACACACTCCTACATCGAGACGCATGTCTGACGAGTATAACACACTCACACACTCTCACACACACACACACACACACACACATACGCAATGCTTCAGTTGGTCTCACCTCCTGATTCTGAGAAGAGCCGAACAAACTGCAGCGGATGTTTCGATGCATCAGGGTCGCGATCAGTGATGAGCGTGGTTGAGAGGGTAGGACAGGGTCGACTCGGCTGCACATCTCGATACGCTTTCAGCAGCCGCAGTGTACAAGAGCAACATGACAGCTTTCCGAGGAGACGCCTTGTGTGGCCCCTCATGTCACATCAGTCCGCGAGCTGATTGGTCACGCCACTCCAGCTGGCTCAGAGGCGGACGATAAACTGACTCTTGATTATTACATGTTAGTTTTTTTTTGTGCTATACTCTCCGTGGAAAACGCCATATAAAGAAGCCGCAGAACTTAACCTTGGACATCAGTTTGTCTCTTCTGACATGGACACAGATCTTAAAATAGTCCCTTCATTAAAGCACTTCATCCTGCTTGTTGTGCCATGTTTGTACCGGTTGCACAGCATCTCATAGACAGCTAACAGCCACAGAGTGACATACATTGTATCCTATCAGGCCTTATACTTGATGTCTATGATGATATTTCCTGTACAGTGAGTGTTATAGCAGGCAACAATTAGCACAGGTCTTTTTTAAATTTACTAGTCTTAGTTTCTATCTAGTTTTAGAGACTTTTGTTTGTGCTGGTTTGATAGGATTACATACATACAAAGCTGGGCTGGACCTGACGCATGCACATTCCTGGAATAGCAGCGATTTAAAGGAAGAGTCCACCCTGAAACACTTTTACACTGTTTTTATCAGCCAGTAAATCCACATTGTGGTATTTATTGTTGGTGCGTTAAAACTGAATGATGCCAGTTTCCTTCTCTACTCTCCGTCATGTTGTTACTTATTTTTTTGCTGTCAGTGTCACTTTACATCCAAATATGTCAGTAATAATTAAAAACCATAAAACATTTTGATCATTCTTTTAATATTTACTTCAATATCAGCTGCCTTAATGAGAGCACATTATTTCATTCTAAACCTGAACGTCTCTTCTTAATTCATTTGGACAGAAAAATGAAACATCTTCAGTTATACATCATAATGCATGCAGTTTTTTTTTTTAATCATCGTTATCATTTGTGTCCCTAAAACAGTGCGTTTTCGGAGAAGGTTTCCACTAACTGTCTAATATATGCATGAAAAATGGTGAGTGTAACTTTTTTGACAACACTCTCCAATCTCGTAACAGTTAAGATTTTAATCTTGTGACTTGATTAGAGTGATCAGAGTTTTTGGCTACTTGGCTAGAACTTCACCAGCCTTACATAATGACAAACAATGTTGATTTTAGCCACAAATAAGTGATGGCGGTATGATGACGGTGCAAAACAAACTGATTACGATAGCTTTCCACGACCCAAGGCCAGCTAGCTTACTGTAACCTCTGCTTAGCTGGGGTTAGAAGGGCGGCTGTGACTTGGCTGTGCAGCGTGGCTCTACCTTTGAAGGCTTGGTCAATAGTCCCAATACAAAAAAAGGGCCACTAGAGAGAGAAGCACAACTTTGAACAGGATGGTTATTAACTTTCCAGCACTTTTTACATCACTTCATGTTTTTGTCTGTGTCATATCACTGTTCTGACCTAAGCCCGGCTGTTTGCTTGCAGTTTGCATGCAACAGGATGCTGACTGCCATTCACTCAATGGCCACTAGTTGTGCTAAAACCAAGAGTTTTCCCAATGTCATAACTATCACCTTTAACAATGGGTATCCATTAGGGATAGACCGATTATCAGTGCCGATATTTGACATTTTGATATATCGGCATTGGTCTTTTTTTTTTAATCCGACGGTCAATAAGGGATCAATTTAAAACTGGGTTATTTTGGCTCTGACGCAGCCGCACCTCTCTGTCTGCAGTCACTACTCTGTCTCCAGCATTGTCCCACCCACAGCACCATCTGATTGGTTACATGCAGAGCCACGGCACAGGTAACAGCCAATCAGCAGTGAGAGCTGTGCATGCACACACACAACAGAGAGGAGAAAAGGTTTTGCCAAGTTGAGAAGCTCCTGAGAGCAGATATGAATATCGGCTCCAAATATTGGTTATCAGCCTCCTTGACTAGTAATAATCGGTATCAGTATCGGCCCTGAAAAAAACATATCGGTCCATCTCTAGTATCCATATTTTTACCTTTTTGAATTAAGGACATTTTAATCCCTCAGTTGTTGTTTTGAGAGGCTAACTCCTTTTTCGTAGAATTTTAAACTGCCGTTAACCTAACATGCAGTTTTGATCAATCAATTTCATTTTGAAGGTAGTTTATTGAAACCATGGACATTATACGCACAAGCCTTTGAAAGAGCCTGTTTTTTTTTTTTTTTAGAAATCAGGACCTCTTTTCTTTTCTTTTCTTTTCTTTTCTTTTCTTTTCTCAAAGTAGTTAGAAGGAAAAATCCCAAAATAACTTCCAAGACATCGTTGATTGACTTTCTTTAATAAAACCTGTAAAAAGCTCCAAAGGGTGGATTCTTCCTCAGAGGCATTCTGTATCATGCATGCCATAACGAGAATATGAGAACACATTTGCATAAGAACTGAAATATGGATCTAATAAAAATATATTAGTTTGTTATTTGTGCGCTGCTGGCAAATGACTTAATACTCAGAGACACACGAAACTATGAAAGCAATCATACACACAAATAAGCACACACATGATGACACGCACACACGCTCGTTAGCGACACACAGTAAACATGGTTTGAATGCTCTTTCTATGCTGCTGCCCGTGGTTGGTTGTAGTAGCATGTCTTTGTTGAAGATGAACACAGTATTTCTTTTTTTCTGCTTTTGTGTTTGAAATCTCTAGGTAGAGTAGATCTCTCTTTACAGAGTGCACATTAAGTGTCTTGAATTATGTACTTTAATTCTACCAGTTTTTTGGGGTCGGTTAAATAAAGATTGTTTAATGTTCAATCTATAAATTATGGTAAAATGACATTATTTATTTTACGTGATCATTCTGCCTGTTTCTTTTGGAAGAAGAGGGTGGATCAATAAAGTGTGGTCATTTGGATGATGGTGTGTTTGTGTGTTTGTTTATATCTGTGGATGTAGAGGAGGGAGATTAGGCATAGAGGGATGAAGAGCGCCGCGAACAGCTGCTGAGCCCACTCTGAGAGGTGATGACAAACCAACAGAGATCGTCTGGTTCAGATACTCAAACCTGCTCCTCTTCCCAAGTGACCTGTCTTACTCCCTGCCCCTTCCTCTCAGAACTTCAATTAAAGCTGAGCAAAAACTCAAACACCTCCCTGCAGGAAGAGTCTTTAATTCACACTCTGCAGAAGTGTAAATGGCAAAGCTGGAAATGCACAAAAAATATTAAAGCAAAAGTTTCACTAAAGAGATTAAAGTGTTGATAACTGAAAAGATCTGATCTGTGTGGAGCCTTGATAAGATATCGTAAGCTGCTTTTCTTCATGAGCCAACTCCTTTTATTCATAAATAACGGCAGTAGACAGAACTGCACATTCATCTGCAATATTTTTGTCAATTTTGAGGGGAAATATGGTTAAAATTTAGACCCAGAAAGTATTTATTAAATTTAAACAAGAGAAAGGGATTCAGTGAAATATACATCTTAACTTTATCTCAATATATTTCAATCTAAGATAAAAGATAAACAGTGTTGTCCTGTTGTTGTAGAAGAGCGGAGAAAATTTAAGCTAAACATTATAATAAGATGTAATAATGACTCAGGTTATTCAAATGGAGAAAAAGTGAAAAGACACACAAGAATTAATCACTTTTTCGGTTCAGTCTTATTGGTTTTTAATTGGATTTGAATGAAATTCATGATTGTTTTCAGTTTTTTACTTTTCATCCATTCATGATCTATCAGAATTATTTAGTGATAATTACCAATTGGAATGTTTAGATGTAAAATGCTGCAAAAACATGAACAAAAATAAAGTCCAAAGTCTACACGTCATGATTTGAATGTGAAATGTTTTAGTTCTGGTAGTTTGCCTGTGTGCATAACTTGTTCTTGTTGTTCAAATGTGCCAAAGTTACATAATTTCTTCTCTGACGGAAATCACCCCTGATACAATGAGACAGCCAATCAATTTTGAATCCAACTTTAGCTTCACACATAATAAAATAAACTAAATAAATAACAGTTATGTAGACAGCACAAGTCCTGCAGTTAGAACTTAATGGAAGTAGATACAAGCACAAAGGTCTATGAATGATGGACTCCAGCAGGTTACATCGCTATTACCCACAATGCATGCATATGATTTCCTGCTTATGTGTTTTCTTCTTTGCAGCTTTAATCTACTTTTTGTCCATTTGGTTATCAGTGCAAATGGAAATGGGCAAAACAAGAAAACAAGACCGAAAAAAAGGGTCACTCAATATTCTTGGTTCGTTTCTATTTCTATATCTATCGTATAGAAAACCTAAATTATTTATCAGCAGTCAATAACTAGGAATGTCACATGCATGCAACTTCTGCTACAACTTCCATAAAATATTCATCTTAGCTTTCCTGTTGTTTTCATGTCAAAGATGTCCTCCTCCATCTTCATCACCTTATCTCCTGTTTTGACCTCTTCTCCATTCCTTTCTGCCTGACAGCCTCCTCCGCAGCCCGGCTGAGCTTCTTCCTCAGAATTAATCTGTGCAGGAATTACTTTCTTCTCACTAAATCTCTGCACCTTTCCTCAAGCTACTTGTTCTTAAAATCCCCTTTATCTCTCTTCTTAGCTCCAGTTTTATTTTTTCTCCTGAGAACATTGTCACATTCGGTCACAGGAAGATCATTTACAAAGCACCGTCTAACTCAAAAGTCGATGGTTGTTGCTCATCATTTTTTGGGGATCTCAGTTAAGAGCTTATTCTACTGTGAGGTCATCAGCTTTCAACGACTATATCTGCTTCTTTTTTTCTTTTTTTGTGAATTATTTCTGCCAAAAAACAGACAAAACAACTTGTAAAATGACAAGTCAAATTTGAGGTCATGTTCAGTATGTAAATTATAGCTTATTAGCCTCATATTGTTAGCTTGGTTCCAGTCTTCTAATATAAAATTTAATGTGCAAGAACGTGTTTACTTCTCAAAATTTACCTCTAAGCACCTCTAAGTGAAACTGTCTCACTCTTATGTGAAAATTTTCCTACATAATTTGCACTTTAGTCGGGCAGAGGCAGCAGCGTGCACTCAGTCCCAGTCAGAGGTCTCGGGAGTTGACAGATCTCTTTCCAGCGATCTCTCTTTGTGTCGTACTCCAACACACTCTTTATTATCACCTCCTGTCCATCGCTCCATCTTCTCCCTCCAAACACCAGCAGATTCCCAGATAGCGTTGTCGCCATCCCGTAGTTGAAGGAGCCTATGAGAAGCGGTCGAAGGCGTGTCCAGTGGTCTGACCCCGGATCGTATCGTTCAATATCGCAGAAAGGCTCAAACATCCCCAGTAAGGCGTAGATGTGGCCGTTGACGGTTGCGAGGCGGTGACTGAACCTTGCGATTGACATGGACGCTCGCTTTTCCCAGACTCTGCTTTTCAGGTCCCAGAATATGACCTCTCTGCTGCTCTGTCTGTGGTCATCCGGGTTATCAGGGCGGTCGCTGACATGGATGCTGCCGTGGTTGCCAGGTAAACCGCCTGACACGTAGATGCTGTTGTTTAGCACGGCAGAGGCGTGGCCATAAAGCGGTCGAGGCATTGTTGCTCCTCGCCGCCACACTCCTGTGTCCATGTCATAAAACTCAACTGTAGCTATAGAGGTGTGTGTGTTAGTGCCCGGTCTTGTGTGTCGACCCCCGATGGCATAAATAACATCTTCCACCATGCAGCAGGTGAATTGAGCCCGCCTCTCCGTCATGGGCTCTACCTTCTCCCAGTTGTAGAAGCGGGGATCAAAGCGCCAAACCTGGTTAGATGTTGCGATAGTGACAGACTTTTTCTCCTCCTTGTCCTCCTCTACAACTTCTTCTCCTCCGATTACAAAGAGGAAACCTCCCACTGAGCACACACAGTGATTTCTCAGTCGCAGCGGGAGACTGGTGCTCAGAGATGAAAACTTCCTGCTTCTAGGATCAAACGCCATCATCAGCTGCTCTGGCGAATCAGGGCTGGATCCTCCGCCCACGAGCAGCACGCGATTAGGCGACGCCCTGAGAGTAGACTGTCTGCTCTGTCTGATTGGCTGAGCTGGTCCCAACCTGTGATACTCCAACGCTCGAGTCAGCTGGCTCCTGATTAAAGGTGTGGTCATGGCTCTGTGGGCGTGGCTGAGATCGGTGAGGTCAGAGGTTGCGACCAATCCAAAGCGCAGGTGACTCAGCAGAAGATTCGATTTCAGCAAAGGGAGGGGCCCGTTCTCGTTCAGCCAATCCAGAGCCAGCTTTATGAGCTCCACCTCCTCGACACCAGGTATCTCATCAGCATCAAGCACCGCCATCAGCGATTGGATATTTAACCCGAGAAGGTCATCCCTGCTTTCCTGCAGCAATGTCCCCATCTCCATAGCGATAGTTTGATTGGCAGCGTCAAGTGCATCTGAGAGGGCGTGATGCTCCGCGAGGTTAGCATAACAACAGCAATTTTTAGCAGTTAAACCATCGGTGATAAAGCGCTCGCATATTGCAACAGCTGGCTCCACCTGCAGGTACCTGGCTGCCTCCAAGACAACAGGAAGTGTGGGTGTTGATACGCTGATCCAGCCAGAGTACAGGAAGTCAAGAATGGCATCTAAACCTTCAGACGTGAGCGCTGGAAGGCTGATTGAGCCTGCTAATCTCTCTGCAGTAGTCTCTCCAAACAGAGCCCAAAAATACTCGCTGGAGCTGGCCAAAAAGGCGCGATGACAAGGGAAAGATACGCCGCCAGCTTCCAGGACAACATCACACATCTTTCTCTGAGAGCGCAGGCGCTGAAAGCCGCAGAGAAGTCCGGTTCTCTGGGCAGAGCTGTAGAGCTGAGAGTAGCTATCCATCCAAAGGACAGGAGGCGAGGAGAGCAGGAAGGCAGGAGGAGAGAACTGCAAATTAAAAAGAAAGCTTTTGAGTCGAAAAGAAGATTAGTGGCAAGTTGAAGAAAAAGGGCTCATACGAGAAAAGCAGCAGTGAGGCAACAAGTAGAAGGAAGGAAACATTAGAGCCGGAAAAGCAGCGATGAGGGTTGTCAGAAAAAAAGATGCAGCCAACAAGCTGTCAAAAAGAGTGTTTTTCAAGAGTCAGACAGTCGTAGGAGAACCGGATAATAAGCTGCCGAAAGTGAGACGCAGGATATGAGTGCAATAAAAAAGAGAAGAGTGCATCCTTAGTCGAAGTCTCTCCATCTGTGTTTTTTGTCCTGCTCCGTCTGCAGCAGTGGGCATGTGACACGATGATAAAAAGGTTAACAACTGCCCCTTACAAACACACACACAACCCTGTCGTCCGGAGTGCCGCGCCGCCCCCTTTTTGGCCCTTTAACTTGTTCTATCCCAAAGCCTCCTGTCGCTTTCCGTGATGCTTTCCGGCTCTGCTGGCTTCATGTCCGTCTGCTGCCCTTTAATCTGCATCTGTGAGGGAGAATCACCCGAACGCATGCATCCATCATACACACCATTCCTGCCCTTCCACAACATGAATGGATACATGCGCACACAAACACACACACGGAGGGAGCCTGGCAGGGTTTTAGTGTCTATCCCGGTGGATGAACTCATTGGTAAATACAGCTGCTATAGTCTGCGACCAAGATTCCAGGGCACGGCTGCCACGGCACCTATCTGCAGACAGGAATAGTAACACAGACACGGCACGGCGGGTTCAGCACGGGGTACATATCAAAACCCGAGGAAGTTTAGCCAAGCTGTCAAAGATTTCACGACTGTCAAAAGTAGTAACATATCATTTTAGCATTAAAGTCAGCCGTGCCCTTTTGGGAGGCATTTGACCTTTGTTGCTTCAAAATCACGCAGATTGATGTCATGCTATTATTTTTGTGCAGAGATCGAGGGGGGGAAGACGGGGGCGAGAGAGTGAAAGATAAGAAAGAAAGGATTTGTTTTCAGTCAGGCTCCGAGTGTTTACAGGCGTCTGATTAATGTTGAGCTACTGTGTGAGTGTGTGCCACTGTTTGTCTGCTCACACACACACACACTTACAAAAACACACACATAGATATGCAAACAGCAACACTTTATTGCACACTTACAAGATCTTGCAGCATTTTTCTGCAACGTACATTTTGTAGTGAGTTATGATCAGCGTCTCTGAGTAGATGCTGGCTCGCACTCAGAGATGAGTGTGTATTTATGTGCGTGTGTGGGTGTGTTTGTTTTATGGAAGAGTTACACTAGTTCAAAATTCAGCACGCAGGCTACTCGCAAAGAGAGAGAAAGAGAGAGAGAAAACAGACTCACGCCTTTTTTTTCTGACACTGCAGAGTGTTTTTAATCTTTCCCACACAATGTCAAATCCTCCCGTATGGTCGTTAAAACACCAGCAGTGTTTCTCTCTCGGCTGAATAGTCCGCCGTGACCTGATGGAGGCTAAACTTAGCTACAGCTGCTCCGTGTGTGTGTGTGTGTGTTTGTCTGCGTTGAAGAGGGCATGTGATGTGATGATGGATGTATGCTGCAATGGGGGAGAGACGTGGGGTTATCCGGGTTGTTGGTACATGTGATCTACTCTTTATTGGAACAACTGGATTGTGGAGGTTTAGGTTGGGATTAAAGTGACTTCATGCAGAAAAGATGCTCATGACTCCAACCAGCTAATACCTAATAAATATGCAAGTTCTACAAATATATTAAGGCTTTATTTCACTCCTGATGCCCTGCAAAGTTGTGTAAAAACTCCCCTCTAAATACTCTCCAGGCTGCATTTTCCACGTAATAAACACAAAGTTTTAATTTGTTTTTTTTTTGTCAGAGTTTTCAAGTTATTTAATTTTGCTTGAATGGAGTGTTTTTTAAATCAGTGCATGCATTAGCCTATGTCACGCTCTGTTCACCGTCAATCCCCTGACACCTCTCCCCCCCCCCTGGGGACAAAAAAAAAA
>JAPZDY010000013.1:4085334-4096379 GCA_029783645.1 Ctenochaetus hawaiiensis | reverse complement strand
ACTGCTAAAACACTGTATTCTTATGAGTACACAGTATTTTATTTTGAAGGAAGCAATTTTTGTCCGGTTATGGACCATAGTAGCAAACGGCCAAAACAGCGGCGTTAGCGCTTTTTAAACAACTCTGATGAACACAGGGCAAAAGGAAATAATGAAGACGTTATACCGCTGGAAAGGTGAGAAGTTAGACTTTACCTTTACAGTAACTGTTTTGACTGTAAACATTTCGTTACCATTTTTATTAGTATAGAAAGGGAAATTTTCATAGAATGTTAGCATGCTGCTGTCCGGTTGTGGACACAATTATTATAAATGTTGGAAATGTGTTTTAACCCTCCTCAATACCTGAACTAGGACCTGTTAGTTCATGCGTGAGTGACACACTCGGTCAAAATGGAGCTAAGAGCAGAATCTGACATTTGTCTCACCTTAAAAAAATATTATTATTATTATATAAAGAAGTGTGTGACTTTCTTTCAATATAACAAGCTGACTCAAACTTTTTTGTTTTGCATGGTGCACTTGGTGGTGGCATTAGCAAACACTGAAACTGTAAATTGAATAATGTAAATTTTTGTATTGTGTGCAATCAAACAACATCTATCTTAAATCTTATAAAAACATCAAAAATTATAAGGAAGAATACTTTACTTTAAACAAAAGGAAGAGTTTTTCATTTTTGTAGTGATTCAGTGGACGTCTTTAGTTATAGTGTCGGTCTACAGGAAATAAGAATTTAACTAACAAAGATATTTGATGCTTTTGAAAAGAAAGACACGATATAAAACAGCTAGCCTGTTGACATGGAAGTTTAAAGCGAGTTATTTATTTTTTTGATGAAAATGTTGATTTTTTTATAATATAAAGCAGTGCTGCTGTTCTTGTTTGTGATTGGAGTCGAAGTTTCGGTGGATCTTTTGAGACAGAGACTCAATGAAAAAAAACCCAAATGTTTGTGCTGCACTGGTGTTTAAAACTCCTCTGTTCGGATGCCTATCTCATGGTTAGATGTGACAATGAGCACAATGGAGGGAACCCTCTCTGACACGCACTCACGAAGCCATTACAACACACACACACACACACACACACACACAACTCCTCATCTTTTTCCTCGCTATGACTCTGCACTAACAAAGCCTTGATACTGTATATGCACAGTCTGAACTCTGTATTTGCCTTTGCCAATAAATACTTAAATGTGGAAACACCTGTCGTCTCAAATCTGTATATTCAGCAGGAATAATGATGCTTTAATGTCTTGCAATGCTTTTTTATAGTTTTCTGTGTAGAAATCTAACTCAGGGCAGTGTTATTGTCTTCTTCTTCTCACAGTTCAACCACAAAAGTTAGACATTGTGTTTTTTAATAAGGCAGTAAAATACAGTTTCATGCAGGACTCACACTGCTCATCACTTTGCATACGGACGAAAGCGTTTTACCTGAAGGGCCTTAACGTTAGACGAAGGTTTGGACATAATCCCCCCGGTGAGTCCACTGACCTGGAGGAAACACAGATCACAGACAATCAGCTGTGTGTGTGTGTTTATGAATGGGTGTGTGTGTGTGTGTTGGTGCATGTTGGGGGCATTGGGACTCTGTTTCTGTGGTTTTCAAGGCCTGGGATAGCATTTCAGTTGCTTAGCGACTCTTAACAGAGGGAGGCAGGTAAAGGAACTGTTCTCTGAATCATTCATGAGAGGAAACCAGAGAGACAGCAGGGAATGTCAAAATAAAAGCACAAGAACACTGACCATTAACACTGGTTTTGATCTTTTTATGAACTATGTTGCATATTGGAAAAATATCAACCCCATCCTCCACAGCAAGAACATTCACACAACTAATTTATAACAGCAAATATGTCTTGAAGGAAACACCACTAGAGTTATATTTGCAAATCTACATAATGAGGAAATGTTACAAAATGTATTTTCTGTGTCTCAAAATGTTGATATTGAACATTTTAATTAAAAATCCAGTGACAACACATTTGTTTTCAGACAAACTTTTGATTATTGCTGATCTCAACAATAATATTTGGTTTATTTAAGAGCAGCATCTTTTCATTTCAGACACTTTATTTATCATCACCAACAAACACGCAATTTAGTCGCAGTACCGTTGCAACACACACACTCACCTCTGTGCTTTAACTTGAATATAGACATTAAACACATTTTTCAGACCTTTTCTTACTAGATTCTAATTTTAGATAAAGTCAATGGTAGAAAATGAAAAGTTTGTCAGAGACAGTGTTATAAACCAACCTGTTGAGCTAACGTTAGCTTTGATAATCTGTAACCGATGGGAAATGACAAGTAGAAATCAATTTGTGGTAATTTTGAAAACTCTTATCTGTGGGCTTCCTGCTAAGGTTGCTCCCATCTGATAAAATAACTCAAAATCTTGTAAAATTAAAAATTAAGTGTAGCAGTGCTGTCTGAAATATCTGCGAGAAACAGCTGTTAAAATTGAAATCAGTGGAAACGAAAATTTTCACCACTCTTCCTCATTTCATCCCAGATCTGTTGTCTGTTATTTTTCTAGTTCCTTTCTTCCACCGTTGCTGTTTTGCACCACTGAACTCAAGTGGTTGTTGAATTGTAGAAGTTTCCATGGCCTATTTATCTAATCTATGAGTGGCTGAGAGCGGAGGACCAGAGAAACAGAGCGAGCAGCAGGTCCTTCGATGGCAGCGTTTACAGACCGTTTCCAGGGTGCTGTTTGTGCAACAACATACAGTAAGAGCTCTGCTGTCCTTGACATGAGAGCCAACGACTGGTCACCCCAAAATAGGCAACACAACCACAGACGCACACACATGCTCTTGCTTACACAAGGGGATGATATTTATGTTGGCCTTAAGTAGCAGCTGCCTTTGACGCCACGCTGCAAAGCCTGACAAGCCCTTTCACTTTTTACACATTCTGTATGCACACACACACATATTGTATGGCTACAGCTGTTCTTTAAACTTAAAAATTATTGACCCTCACAAAGCTCTGTGCCCTCCTATCACAAGGCTCTTTGAGGTACAGTATTTACAGTGCAGCCTGTGTGTGAATGTGAATGCACAAGTTATTACTGAACCTCTGGAATGTCAACAAAAGGGCGCGTTTTTAAAGAGCCGCTGCTGCAAAGGTTAGAAAAAGTAATTTTCTCAGTCTTGTTCAAGGCCTGGAGGAAAAACGCACTGTGGGAGAAACTTTATAAACTTTGTGACGAGCTATTCACAACTTTACAGAGTCACTCCTGTGATAAGAGACTGTTAGTCTTGTTTTCTTAATTCTCAACAAATCCAATTAACAAGTACAAGTCTTCTACTTGCTAAAACGATAGATCAAAACGTTGATGCCACTTTCATCCGTCTTCTAAATATGGAGTTACAGCCAGCAGACAGCTAGCTTAGCTTAGCACAGAGACTGAAAGCAGAGGTAAGCAGCTATCACGGGTCTGTCCAAGAGTAAAAAAAAACCCAGATCAATCCACACCTCGGCCCTTAGATCAGTATTTAATGTGTTAAATCTCCTGTTTTGAGTCTGTGCTGAATATAAAAACAAGATGTGCTTCTCACGCTGGACTATTTTTTGGCCCAGAGACCATTTCAAGTGTGAAGCTAATCAAGTTATGGCTTCTAGCTTCATATTTAGCATGCTGTCATAAAAATGATGGCAGTTTAAAGCTTTGAACTGTCCCTTTAAAGAATGACACCACAGAAACTAATGAAGGTGGAGTTTGCTGAGTTTAGCACCACAGGCAGGTAAGAGAATGTGAAAGTATGAGAGGGAATAAAAAGTTTCAAGTTGACAGGACTAAATTAATGTTCTGTGCTGTTAAAACCGACCCAAATAAAGCGTTCAACTTCATTTCTTAAATGCTAAACACTCGGTTTTCCCGCAGGTAATCAGAAACCAGCAGACTCTTCCTTACAAACTCTACAAAATGCTAAATGAACATCACCAAACACACCTGCCATGCAAACACAGACCCACATAAACAAATCAGATGAAACTTACCTGTTGATGACACACTGCTGTATTGTCTGCAGCTTTGTATAAACGCGCTTGGGCTTCTTTGACTATTCACTTATTTCTATCCATCCGTCACACACACTTGTTCTTCATCTCTTTCTTTTTCTTTCTCTTTCCTTCCCCTCTCCGCCCTCTCTCTTTCTGTCTCTCTCTCTCGCCTCGTAAGTGGTAGAAGGATTCCTCTCATATCTGGGATTTGTTCTCACTATAAATAGAAGAGTGATACACAGTAGGGACCTGCTTTCTATCCACCACACACACACACACCAGACACACACTCCCTGAGGCACACATGGACACACACAGTGACGGACCAAAACATTGCCAAACAGCAGCACCAAGTACTCCATCTCCTAAATTTTAAACATCATTTTTCACAAGAATCCCAGTTAAATGATCAGATGACTATTAGAATTAAACTGCTGGACCAAACTTCATTCAAAAAGTCGACAATTTAAGCTCAGAACACTCTGCTTGTATAATATTCGCACTTGCTTGGTAATCTTTGCTCGGTCTTCATCAAACTCTTGACTCTTGAGTCCTCAAAACACTCCGAATCATAGTTACTAAAATGGCACTGTCCTATTTCTGATCTGACACTCACTCAAACACACACATCAACACACACACACACCCTTACGCACACAGTGGTTATGCTGGTATATCCACATATGCGCTGATGCACATCCACAGGCCCAGAGGGAAACTTTGATCTCTCAGTTAAAGGTGTGTGTGTGCGTGTGTGTGTGTGTGAGTGTGTGTGTGTGAGTGCGTGTGTGTGTGTGTGCTCTCTTACCTCCTGCCGTGTGTGGCTGCTCTGCCCTGCCTGCCTGTGCTCTCTCTGAGGTCCTCTTCGGCTACCTGACCTGTTTCCGCTCGTCCTGATTGGCTCGATGACACATAAAACTCCTCCCCGACTGGAATCCTACCCATCATGAGAGAAAGCAGAATGAGTCTTCAGCCACCGAGTGTGTGTTTCTTTCTCTCTATATATATGTTTTTTGTATATTTTTATATAGTTGAAGTCTGTGTTCCCACCTACCTTTCTCTGACAAATACACTCAGTTTTCTCTTTCATAAAATTGTAGCATCAAACCCCAGTGATCCTCTTCAGTCTCACCTGTGGAAGTTGTGTAATGTGTGCCCTGCCCAGGTAGTAAAATGAACAGACACCGACTGTAGACTTGTTATATATATATTCAGACTATGCAAATATACAACCCACACACACACACACACACACAGACACACACCTACAGTCTGGTCTCACCTGTTGGCAAGGACGGCACTTAACCACGACACGCTGTGCCTGAATGTCATGCTGTTGCTTCCATGTAGGTAAAGTTTTTCAGGCAGCTGAGCAAAACCTCGTCACAAAAATAACAAAAACTGAAGGTTGAAGCTGCAGGAGCCTCCGACTCACTTTTGCATCGTGGCCCCTGAGGCAGATTATCCTGGATGTGCCTGTTTGAAAGGCCAGAGAGAACAAGAAGGTTATTATAATCTTCAAATTATCTGATAATTTGTCACCTGGTTTCATATTTTTTATATTTATTTACATTTAATTTCTATTTTATTTTCATTTAATTTTTTTTAGGTCGTTTTTATGGTCTAATTTTATGTTTTATTTTGGTAAAAATGCCTTTTTTTTGTTTTTATTTTCTACATTTCATACCTACTTGCTTCACTACAGCATGCACTGAGTCATTTGATTGTTCTCGTTCTTCTTGTTCTCTATATGTTAACAACAATTATGCTTGTAATTCCTTGAATCTGCTGCATCGGAGGACTCTTCTATTTTATTCAGGTTAGATTTGACCTCGCTGTAGTAATTTTATTCATTTTTTTCAATTTATTTGCTAAGAATAAGTTAAGTTTGGGACAGCTCAGGAGGATTTTGGTTTAAGATTAAGATTATTAATCTGATAAAATGATGAATTATGTGTCATACAGTCAACACGGCGACAGGTCCTCCCTCTGATGTGTGTGTTTCATTTTCATCAGAGATCAGATAATAGTTTTCACTGTCTGACAGTTTGTTCCTCTTGTCCACAAGCAGCTGTTGAGCTGGCAGGAAATGGGAAGTTCAAAGCCACACGTACATGAAGGCATCAGTCCCCTTTTGTCTGTTTAAGATTCTCATATCGACTCACCAACACAAATATTTCACCTTCATTATGAGCATTTAGATGACTGACTGATTGTGGTTAAACAGAAGAGTTTTGGTGTCTCTTCTTCACCCTCCCTTAACAAAAAAATACCAAAAAAACAAAAATAAAGTGACCTCACTTCAAATGTTTTACTTTGTGTTCTAACACTGTGAAATAAAATGTTGGATGCTCTATGTGACGCTGAATTATTGCAATATTAATATGAAAAGCATACACAAACAAGATTTTATCCACAAGCAGTTTTATGATCTCTTGGTCTTATTTTTATTGCTTAATGAGTCAGACTGAGAGTTTTTTTTTCTTGATGTATCTGAGTCAGGCCATTGACATTTATTGGTGTCCTTTTACTTTCATGACCTTTTGCTAAGAAGAAATCCAATATCCAGACTCATGCTTTCATTTTTATTGCTGCAGCACAGCTAAAGTAGCTCTGCAGACCTGATCGATAGTTCTGTGCTCCATTTTAGGGCCTGGTGCTGCCTTTAGGTGCTACTGGTAGCAGCAAAATGGTGTTTGCTGTGGTTTTGTATTAGAAATAAAAAGGTAAACATGTCCACAATGGAGTTTTTTTTTATTACCTTACATTCATTATGTCAACCACAGAATTTGTTTTAATTTGATGTTTTATTTATTACATTTCCTTTCTGTATTTTGACTATGCATTAGTTTTATTTTTGTCTTTGATTCTCATTTTACATGTATATTTTAATATAAGACAATTGTTGGAGGAAGCATGAAAATTTGAAGAGTTTCTTTGCTAATGGCTACCTCAGTGTTACCACTCACTATTAGTTTTTGACACAGTTTTAGGGTTAAAGCAGAATAAAAATATGGTCGAGTGCACGTCTTTACTGCTTCACACAGCAGCTGAGCTGTTTTGTTGTAATGTAACCTAATTTATCAAAACTGCAATCTTAAATGTGCAGCCTAGAGAGATTTCTCTCTCCACAAATGCACCTGGAACCACGTGTTTCATAAACTGTGCTTTACTTATTATACTCTACATCAAAAAGAGAAAATAAGAAAATCAGTCTGATTCTGGCATGTAAAGATTATGAAATAATTTTCATTAATTTATATACCTGTTAAAGGAGATAAAAATAACATTTAGGGGATTCATTTTCTACTGCTCTTCCTGCAAATGAAGTTCCTAAGATCAACGCTTGGTGGCGGCAGTGCTACGTTTATTAAAATTTCAAAAAAAAAGAAGAAGATGAACCCGGAAGTTTGTCGTACAGTGCTGACGGTTCTTTTCATGCCGTGTAGCCCTCCGAAAACAAACCTTTCACCCCTTAATATTTAATATTTAAACGCACAGACTGCATGTAGCGGTGAACATGCATAACTGCGGGTAGCCGCGCGGGAGTCAGCGGGCAGACGAAGCGATGGAGGCGGCCCAGGCTGGTTCATCGTGTCCGCGGAGAGTCTTCTGATGCACTATGATCCCTGTGCCTCTGCTGGTGTGTGTGATGGCAGCCTGGTGTGCTGTCTATCTCGCCGACACGCTGCTCAGGGTGAATATTTGTTCCCTTTTTTGTTGTTGTTAAATACGAGGTCAGCAGGCAAACACGGATACATTCATGATAGCAGCTAGCATTTTTTTTCTATCACTACAGCCTAAAAGCCTCTCAGCACGTTTCTTGAAGATTGAGGGCTTCAGCTCTCACTGTTGCTGCTGTAATGATACTATGAATCATAGAAACCTGCAGGCGACCAATTCTGCATGCAGGGAAAACAAATTAGGGGTAAACAAGCAACCCTCTGGTATGTGTTCATGCAGCTACCTTAATACGTTTCTAAAACCTGTTATTAAGGAACAACTCATATTTTTGGTAATATTCATACAGTACTGAATGTGATTTGGCCTTTGAAATGCTTAGTAGTTTCCATTGCATCATTACATTCATATGAAGATGTGAATAACAGATGTGAATCTGTTTTTTACGTGGCTGAACAGTTGACTTTTAATTTAATTTATATTACTTGAACAAGAAGTGTGGATACTAGAATGCTCGACGTATATATTAGTATATCGACAGGCAGCCATATTGGCCAGACAGTAACAGATACTTTAAGCTATCAAAAATCATTTTGCATTGGGGTTGGGCTTGGATGACAGGAATGCATTGAGTTGTTTGGTATTGCACTCTTTGACAATGTTTCCCCCTCTGCAGTCGTCAGTGACACATCGGATCAGCTACGAGTCATGGCTGGCGAGTCGAGGGCTGATGTTGTCTCCTTTCCATGTGAGATGGCAAACCACCATGTTCAACCGGCTGTTTGCATACTGTGCCCGTATCAACCCCCAAGCCGTCTACCTCTGGTGAGGACCTTCAATCTGTGAATTAAAAATATACTGAATGTACTTCATGACTCATTTCTTCCATGTGAACGCCATCTTTCTGTAAGATTTCCCTCTTTTTCACTCAAAGTAATGGACTATTTCTGCTTTAGTGGGATTGAAACTCTTAAAATATATGTGTTCAGGTTCAACGGCGGCCTGGTTTTTGGTATAGTTGCCATGCTGGGGTCAGTCGTGCTGCTGACGAAGACGCTGCAGCAGACACTCGCTCAGATGACCACAGACAACCCTCGGATAGGAAGTCAGCAGGCCCTGCAGGTCGTGGTACGTTCACACCAAACTGGACATTTATGGGCTTTCATAAGCATTTAACATATAGAGGATCATTTCTGTCAAAGTTGTAACAGAAAATGTGTTATAGATTGCTGTTGTGAGACATAAAGACAACCATGATATTTATTTTTATTTAAAAATTTATGTTTCATCCTTTCTTAGTGCACAGGGTCAGAGATAAACTCATCATAAGGGCATGAGTGTCTTTAAAAGTTCATACAAAGCCTCTTATATTCAAATAAGGAGGTGACAAATGTCCCCAATTATGAGTAGGGCTCTTATTCATCATTATCCATTTTTCTTCTGTTCATTTTTTATTCATTGAGGTGTCACCTGGACCTGCATTAATGTGCACACTATCCTCAGTAGACCACTGCAGGTGATTCATGGAAAGCTATTAGTTGGCCATTTATAACTGAGTATTCAGCCCGAAGCGGCACAGAACGCACCACGCAGCCGGCGGAGGGGGAAAAAACACAGACCACACAGAAAAACGCCACCTCAGCAAAACACGGAACAATTAATAAAAAGAGGAAAAAGAAAAAAAAGAGTGAGAAGAAAGATTTAAAAAAGCTCTATTTGCCAAATCCGCACTGCAGATGAACTGAAAACATCAAGAGTTAAATTTCCTCCTGAACAAGGATTAAAAATCACTTAAAAATCTGATCAAAGATGCAAGAAATCAGAGGAATAAATGGTTTTTAGGCTCTGAGGACGATGTGGTGTTCATGCTGTAATATATTCCTCTCTTTTCTTTTTCTGGCGTCGGGCGTGTCTGCAGGTCCCTGGTGTCAATCTGCCCACCAGTCAGCTGGCCTACTTCTTCATCGCCCTGCTGCTCAGCGGAGTCATACATGAGCTGGGCCACGCTGTGGCAGCCTTGAGGTAAGACAAGCGCTCGCCTCCGTAATTCAATCTGTTACCATGACAACCGGCAGATCGCAGAGCATCCAATGGCTGTAAAAACAGAAAAACCGGAAGGTTGACCAGCGTAAGATTTGATTTAAATGTAAATGGAGAACTGCTTTAGTCTGATTTGGTTATTTTGTCCTTTCTGTTAGTGCTGTACACACTTAACTTTTACAGTTGTTTCCGTTTAAGTCTCAGCATTAAGAAAAATGTGGCTTCAAATCTTGATATATGCATGAATATTTATAACTTAAAAAGCTACAAAGGCAATAAAACAACTTAGTGAATTATTTATCCGGAGGTTAACCGTCATGAACTCTTCTGATCTTTAGTGATGTGTGGCTGTGTTTTAATCAGATCTAATTAGCAGTGACCAAAGAAGCTGATTGAGACGGAGCCTTTAATGTCTCGTCTCTTTTTTTAATCCTCTTTCAATGTGGATTATTTTTCTTCCGCCGACAGGGAGCAAGTGCGAGTAAACGGCTTCGGCATGTTTGTGTTCGTGGTGTATCCCGGTGCCTTCGTGGACCTCTTCACCACACACCTCAACCTCATCTCACCCACCCAGCAGCTCCGCATCTTCTGTGCCGGTAAGGTGATAATCCAGATTATTTGGCCCAGCTAATGTGATCATAGACATTTCAAGCATTTTGTCACACACTCATTTCTGTTTTTGCCAAGTGAAGGTCACTGCGAGGTCTTTCAGATCCGAGCTCCAGACAGCTGCTTCACATCAAATCATTTCACTCTGCAATTAAGAAAATTAGATTTTAATGAATTGATTGGTGGAGCCGGCAGTTATTCACGCATGAATGCCACTTTATGTCTCCTACGGGCCGCCGTAGGGAGCCAGTTAAAGACTGATTATTTCACATGCAGTCTGGTGGAGAAGAATGTCAGACTGTTTAATCAGAAAGCAGTCAAGAGGGCAGCTGAAATGCTGAAAAAAGCTTATATGGTTCAAAAAAGTATAAAAAACAACCTTTTTTTTAATCAGAACTCAAGAGAAAAGGATCAGACAGTTCTTTCTTCTCTGATAGCAAGGCGAGGTGATGGTTCATTCAAAACTTACACAGAGGTACTTCAAAAATGTTGCACTAGAAAGTTATAAAGTTAAAACAGCTCAATTAAAAAAGATGTAAATATGTATACAGTTGTCCCTCACCATAACGCGGTTCACCTTTCGCAGCCTCGCTGTTTCGCGGATTTTTTAGTGCAGTTTTGCATGCTTTTTTTTACAGCGTATGAACGCGCATTGTGTTCTGCGTCCTGATTGGCTAAGGGACTGTAGACCAT
>JAPZDY010000013.1:4058758-4071713 GCA_029783645.1 Ctenochaetus hawaiiensis | reverse complement strand
GAGGAACTTGTTACAAAACTTTGACCTGATTTAACAACTTTTCATAAAATGTTCAATTTAGATGAGAAAGAAAAGAAAAATGTAAGAAGGATCAGATTTACACCTCTGGTTCTTTTTAAGCACCTTTAAAGCTTCATAAATATTTGTCTTGTTGTGTCTTGTTTTGTTTTGTTTGTACAAAAACTGAAGTGTCAGAAAGACATTCTGTGATTTTACAGGAAGTCTCGCTGAGAAAAAGTCCAGCGCAGCCTTTTTGTGACATAATCTTGTTCTTCCACAGATTAAACAAACAAGATAAAATATGTTATTAGTGAGTCTTAAAAGTGCTGACAAGTGGACTTCTCTCCCTTTGGGCAGAGTCAGAGCAGCATATTGATGTCAAACTGTTCCTTTAGCCGTCAGTCTTTATGATTTGTTCAGTAGCCTCAGTGGCTGTGAGGATGGTCGCGGCTGGGAGGGGTGTGTGTGTGTGTGTGTGTGTGTGGTGGGTTAAGCATTGTTTTTGTCTTATTGAAGGAAACCAGCATTCTTGTGGTGGTATTGAAGTTATGTGTCTATGTGTTCATTACCACACAGCCGCCCTAATGGAAACACTCCTCTTGTCTCCAGCCATGCGAACGACCAGACACAGGAATGCCAAGTGGTCGGGATTTGTTTTAACTTTTCATTTTTAATGTGTTCTCACTGTGTTCCTCTTAAATTTGAGGTTATGTACATGTTTGTTTGTGTTGCTGGCCTGTTTGGTGAGTCAGTAACGAACATGAGGTTGGTATTGGCAGTGACACTGGAGCCCCAGACATCTGTGTGTGTGTGTGTGTGTGTGTGGATGTTCCTGATGAGGCGGTCAGCTGGGGGTTGAGGTTGCTTCAGGCTAACAGGGGTCGTGCAGGGTTGTCGGAGTTTGTGAGTGTGTGCATTTCTTACTGCAATCGACCACAATGTTGAGCAACTCTCACAACCTAAACAAAAAGACCAGCCGCCCTCCGAGGTCAGACGTCGCGGTGCAGCATCGTGGCGCTCCGCTCATCCGTTCACGATGGGGATTTGCTGGCTAAATCCGGCAGCTCACTTCATGGGCCTGTGTTTCCCTGCACGCCCTCAGAGCCACAACACATTTCTGCGGTTTGTGATTAGAGAAACAGGCTCTCATGCACCTTCTAGGAAGGGAAGTGAATAGGTGAACCTGTGGTTTCACTGCGAGTGTCACATAAACAACGAGTGACCGTTCTGCTGCTCTGATTGCACTTATTTAAAGCGTGTGATGGAATTTAAACTGACAGTCAAGTTCAAGTGAAAAACTGGATGGATATTTCACTTTGAGGTTAAGTTCTGATTGAAGGCGCCGTGTAAATAAAGACTGGGGAGTATCATGTGATATGATGAAGGTTACGTTTGCGGGACGTGACTTTTCTTGGCGCAGGCAGGCATGAGGTTAAAAATTAAGTTCGCTCACTGTTTACTCTGTTAGTGAAGCTCTCCAGCTCTGTCAGCTGCACTTTGGTCTGTTTGTCCCATCGGATTAAGAGTGAAATGATGGAATGTCCCTTTATGACTTCTGTCTGATACCCAACATCACTTTGAGCTGAACGATGGATGAGCTGATGCTTTCTTTCTGTCCCTCCTTTATCGTTAATTTGCTTTATAATCAGAGAGACGGACGGAAGCACTAGGCGACTTTTCATAGGTGATATGAGGTTTGGTGACCTGATCGAGTTCCCCTGGTTTCTCCACTGTTTTGAAACATCTGGTAATTTATTTATCTCGTGAACGTGTGCTCAAAAACTACGTTTGAAGGTTGGTTGAGCAAAGCAGTTAACATCTCAACACTGTGTCAAGACCTTCAAACAGCAGGAAATACGTGCAAATGATGCAACATCCCAAAGAAACATGTATTAAATCTTAATGTTCTACAAGTTTTTTTTTAAAACTGGTTACAGAGAGTGTGAGGTTTTACATCTCAGTAGTCAAGCTTCACCCCCGTCTCTCCTCTTCTGTCACAGTCTCTCAAAAATCCAGTCAGGAGGAGTTCTGCCTGAGCCCAGAATGCATTGAAGCAGGTAAGAAGTGAAAACCACTTTACTCTCAAGTATCTGACGCTCAGACGTTGTTATTTGGGCTGATTCACTTATGTTTTGATGTTTTTTTCTCCTCCCGCCAGCCGGGTCTATTCTGAGCAAAATGGATCAGTCCATCAACCCCTGCGAGGACTTCTACAGTTTCTCCTGTGGCGGTTGGTTGAAGGAAAACCCGATCCCTGAAGATTCCTCCTCATACGGCATCTACCCCTGGCTGCGGCAGCATGTAGACATCCGACTCAAAGGTTTTTTTTTTTTTTGCACACAAATTTCCTCTTAACACATGAGCTTGTTCACCCTGATGTCCATGAGACTTAAACAGACGTAAAAAGTTAGATGAAATTAAAGAAAGAGCTCTTTTGTCTCACATAAGAGAAGAAATAGCAAAGAAGGGAGCCTGTTTAGATGTCGTATACAAGGTTAGAAGCACTTTATTTTATCTGTTCTGCAGACTTTGACAGAGTACTCCAGGTTTTGTGATTGCTCTACTGTAACGCAACAACAATCAATGGACAGTCCGAAAAAATGACTGTAATCGATGCAGCAGAGCCGGATGTGTTGTCTTTTATTCCGTGCTTTTAGGACGGCCATGAAGTGCAGGCCAACAAAGTGTTTATTTCACCCACATTAACAAAATGAACGACAGGACATTTACATGCACAAAAAAACTGAGAACCTGAGCAGCATGAGGTCCTAAAAGCAGCAGCTTTTGACTGAAACTGGCAGCCTTATACAGCCTGCCACTGAAATTAACCTGGGCTCCTACCAACAGACAGGAAACTAACAACTCCCCTGATGAACCAAATCACAAAAATACAAATACAACACCATATTTACCTGCTTTGAACACACCCCTTTCAGCATGCTCTCACTTTAGTAAACAAATTATTGAAATTGGATCCTAAAAATCAGGCTCAACGGGAGATTTATTTATTCTACCATCCCTTTCCTGATTATTGAATGGTCTCTCCCGGAACCTTTAAGTAGCTGTTCATTTCCGCTGAGGACTCTTTTAGACAGACCACCCTGAGGAAAAGCACAGGTGAGTGAATCTGCACACAAACAACTGAGAAGTTTAGCACATTAGACACTTAACACTGACCTGCAGCCACCAGAATTACCTTCACTGTTTAAGATTACACTCAGTTTTAGCATGTGTGCGCTGAAGACTGAGTATACGTTTCTTTGTCTTCACAGGCCGGACTCAATCACACAAGCTGAGAGACAGCTGACCTACATGACACACCACACACTGTCACATCTAAATAAACCTTTCAGCTCTAAATTTGTTTGACTGTTTTGTTTTTAGCTCCCATCAAACCACAGAAAACTAGTCTGCCAGCAATGTGTTGGTGACGAAGAGGACCTTCATTCATTCTTCTGCATTCTTCTTCTTTCTCATTGGGAACCTAGATTACATATAATGTGGCTCTATTATGCTAAAAGTGGCTAATGTAGCCTAAACAAGCCAGCCTCAGTTTAATTTGAAAAGTTTATTTCTGGTAAATTTAATTGTTCTTTTCTCTTTCGTTCTCAGAATTATTAGATGCTCCTTCCCAACCCAACGAACTGGAGGCAGTGACCAAAGCCAAGATCCTCTTTCGTTCCTGTATGAACGAGAGTAAGTCTCAAATACACACACACACACACACTTGGTTTTTATCATACAAGCAGACACTGATTTGGCTGCACTCAACTTACCGAACTCCTAAACTTTTGCTAACATAACTGTAAATTGAGGAATGAGTCCCCATAATGTCACGTGTTTTGTCTCCAGAGTGTGAATAAGGCAACCAAACACACACACCAGCATTTTTATAGCATCTGTGGGAGCCGTTGTTTACACAAAGCTCTATATAATATCAGTTTTTTAATTTCTCCGTGCGCTGTTATAGCCATTCTGGAGCAGAGGGACTCCAAACCGATGCTGAAAACACTGAAGCAGCCTGAGTTTCGGTGGCCCGTTGTTGGGGATGGACTTGGTGGGGACTACCAGTGGTCAGAGGGGCAGTGGAGCCTCCTGAAGACGCTGGCAGAGATGAGGAACCAGCACAGTAAGAGCGTCCTGATTCGTCTGTACGTCTCCCCTGACGACAAAAACTCCTCACACTACATCATCAAGGTCAGACATCCACAGCTACGACTGTTATTACTGTCATTACTGTTTGTGTATTCTCGTTTTCCACATGCAGATTTTTAAATGCACAGTCAACATTTTATTAAATATACACATTAATGTTCCAGTAAAACCACAAATTCCAAGTTTTACACTCATTTATTTATTTAGAATTAAGAACAAAAAGATGAAACTTGTAACATTTACTCTAAAAAGTTATTGCTTACACCTGCTACGAGCACATTAATGTGCAGAAATCAGAAGTTTTTGATCACACCTTGTAATTTGTGGATGAAAGATACATGAAGGAGGATACAAACTCATTGTGTTGCTCAGTCACATTTTTCTATTTTTTCCATTGCTGGAGCAAAATAACAAGATTAGCAAGCCCCAAAAACCAGCAGAGAATAACCTGTGCTTTCCATTTTCTGTAGCTCGATCAGGCATCCTTGTCTCTGCCCTCAAGGGAAGACTACATCACCAACACTTCCTCTGCCCAGGCGGTGAGTTCCTGCCTCATCTTTCACCCCTTTTACCTGTCATCTAAAAACTCCTCTTCCTGCAGTAGCTATTTCCTCCCTGTTTGAGTGATAAATTACAGCAGAAAAGAGATTCAGCCTCTTGGAATATCAGCATTTAATGTCGGGTTTCTACATTAGCACCACCGAGGGCTTCTTCTCAGACTCAACAACTTCACAAACGCTAGAAAATACCAGTAATTAATTGTAAAAGAGGCAGCTTACACCAATTGCCCTACTAATAGCTGCCTCATTAAGCCAGAATAACAAAGTGCAGTAAGTATGCAGTGATTAATTTTCCCTGAGAAGCAAGTCTTCCCCTCACACAGCACATACAAGGACCCACATTAAGTCATAAGAGGAAGCTTAGAGTAGTTTGCTAACAGTCTGCATAAAAACTCCTGTTCAATTATGTAGAAACATTAGTTTTTAACCATGTTGTTTTACACTTATTAATAATTTAGTCCACAAAAAATAAAATTGAGCTCACTAATTTAGAATTAGGAGACAAACCATTTGTTATACAGGATCATGGGTAATCACTGGAGTGATGTTTTTATTATCATGTACCATAGACGCATTATCTGTGTTATGTATTTAATTATTGTGCCTTGTGTAGTTTAAAATGGTGATGGGAGAGGTATTCAGATCCATTACTTCAGTAAAAATACTAAAACAACCAAACAAAGTACTCAATAAAGAGAAAAATGTCTCTTGTGACTTTTTCACGATTAAATAACTATTATAGTGGCTGCTTGTTGATATCATATGTTTTGTATTTAGCAGTCTCAAATTAAATGTAATTAAGTTGGAGAGGAAAATAGCATCAAAAATACTTGAAGGGCAAATTACCTTAAATTTGTATTTAAGTGCAGTAATTGAGTAAATGTTTTTTTAAATCTAAATTACAGTATATAAATATTTAAGTCACAAGGGTTTGAACCCTCACGAGTAATTTCTGCTGCTCTTAATCTGTCTCTTAAAATAGATAATAATAAAAACACATAAATAATCTGATTGAATCTGGTGTTTGTTAGTGACAGTGACTTAAAGCAATTAAAGAATAAATCGCATCCCTCTTGTTTTTCTTTATCTGCCTCCGTTTCCCTCCCTCCTGCTCTCTCTCTACAGTATCGTGCCGCCTTGCTGAGTTTAATGGTAGATATAGCTGTCATGCTGGGAGCTCCAGAGAAAGCAGCTCTGACCCAGATGGAAAAGGCCCTCGCCTTCGAGACCAAACTGGCTCATGTAAAGACGTCATGTCAGATAAATATAATCTCAATATAATGTATGGAGATGATTCGATATGCCTCAGAGGCTCTGAGGCTAATTAAAACTTAGCATTATTAACTGTGAAATATCGCATTTATTCATCAAACTCGCTGAAATCATTAAAGTAAATTATCTTTTTTTTAAAATATAAGATCAGTCACATTAGTATAACATTGTTTTTTGTGTCTGCAGATCCTGATTCCCTATGAAAACCGCACCAGTGAGACCATGTACAACAAATACACCCTCTCACGCCTGCAGCGCGTCATGCCACAGGTACTTTAAATACATGCAAACACATGAAAGGAAGCCAAATCTATTAATGTCCTCGCTTGTTTCTCATAAACAGTCTTCAAGGTCTCTTCTCATGTTTCTTTTCATGACTTTGCGTGAAAAACAAACACCCAGAGGTCTTTATTCCACCTACACAAACCCTTTAGACACGCTTACAGTTCCTCCTCCATGTGTGGATTTATAAATTGTGTGTCAGTTCTGAATAAAAGTGAATATGAGAGGAATCAGTGACATCAATTTTTTTTAAACTAATAGCAAGGAATTAAGAGTGATTTTAACAGTTAGTGCAAGTTTAAAGAAACAGAAATAGAAAGTGACCTCACTGGAAAACAAGTCTCTTAAGCCATGCTAGCAGCTCTGTGAAATGTTAAGCTAAATGCTAATGCCAGGATGCTAACACAGTCACATGCTAATTCGTTGATGTTGAGCAGGTATAGGCTGCATTACATTCTCTAACAACCTATTAGCATGCTAAGATTTGGCCTCTATCACTGAAACTGCCGAGTCTGATGGGATTGCCATGTATTTTGCACATATTTCAACACTTATAAACCAAAATTTAGGTTTTGATCTAAAAATGGCATTAGAGGGAAAATACAGGGGACCACCAGAGATGTTCAGTTTCATCCTGGAAGAGGTTTGCATGAGTGTCTTTACACAATTTCATAGTGATTCATTCAATATTTGAGATTTTTCAGTTGCAACCACAATTACTGTAACAGCCTCATAATGGCACCAGAGGAGAAATCTGAGGATTACTGCAGTCAGTAGGACTCGATCTCTCTCCGGGGATCATAAATGGTTGCACCAGATTTTATGGTAATTCTCAGAGTAATTGTCGAGATTTTTCAGGCTCAACAACAAAGATGTGGATGAACTGAATTAGCTTCTAGCACGACTAAATAAAGTGGGAAATTAGTTTTCTACTAAAGTTTGTAGAAATTAATATCCTCTTATTAAAGGATTCTCATCACACACACATTTCCTTGAATTAAGTTGATAAATGTCTAAAATTACAAAAGATTTAAAAGTGTCATCTACCACAGATTTACGGTTAATAACGCTGCTTAATCTACTTAGTGCCCCGTCATTTGAATGCTCAAAAGCTCAGTGATAATGAGAATAAAATTGAGGTGAAGAAGATGATCACTCTTAAAGATAATGATTCCCCGAAAATGCACAAAAATTGTTAATATTGTCGAAAAAGCAAAACACTAACATGTTTAAATGTTTTTATTTATATATAATGTGTTATTTCTCTATGTAGGTGTTTTATTCTTTATGCTCTGTGTTAATCCAATGTCGTAGTTTGACTGGCTGGGTTTTGTAAAAGCTGTGGTGGAGTCCAAAGTGGAACCGGTCCGCTCCATCTCCTCCTCTGAGCCCATCATCGTCCGAGCTCCGCAGTACTTCAAGGAACTTTTCAAACTCATTAACAGCACAGATCCAAGGTACAAACACACTTATGCATGAAGAGCTGGAGATTAAACACACAGACTGATGAGCACACACCAGGGCTTAAGGGCTCCTGTCTCTCATTAGAAGCATATTATAATCCATAATGAAATTACATGCAAGCCATCAATTAATGCTTCTTCTCTCTCTCTCCAGGACTGTGGCTAACTACGTCCAGTGGAGGACAGTTTTTTCCAGGATCACCACTCTGAGCCGTCGCTTCCTTTACAGATACCTCGACTATGCTCGGGTTGGTACTAAAGTTTCCAAAATCTCTGCTCTCTTTACATGATTTTTAACTTTAATTTTCTTTAAAAAAAAAACAAAAGTCTAAAAACAGTAAGATTAGAAGAAAAAGCACAAAAAAGTTAAGCAGAAAGTTCATTTTCTTTCACTTCAGGTTAACATTTTGTAGAAACATGGTTTGTTTATATATGCAAAGTTCTTGGCTGTGAGACAGACTTTGTTTTAAATTACAGTATGTAATGTAAATGTATTCAGGAAAGAGGACTGAAGCCGCCCGCATTTAATGTTCACTGTACGTCCAGGTTTAAAACTCTCTTAATGCAAGATTTATCTCTATTTAATCCCAAAGATGTAGTTAATTTAACAAACTATTAATCTCGCCCAAAATCAAAGTAACTCATGACTTCCTTTAAACACTTCATAAATGTAGCACAGATGTTTCTTAAACAGAGGCTTTAATGTAAAACTGACGCTATAAATAATAAATACCTAACAGTATGTTGTTTTCTACATACTGATTTTAAAATAATACAGTTTTTTCAGTTGATGCACAGTTCATGCGTCACTGAATTTTGGGTTTAACAACCAAGGGAGTTTATTTGGGGGACATTTTATGGCCTAATTGCAATTTATTTTAATTCAATAATGTAATCTGATTCCTTTTGAGGCTATGAATCAATAAAGAATTCTGTTTTCTACCAAATTTTCATTCCTGGCACATTTAACAGGGCTTTTAAAATGCTTTTAGACCTTTTTGTTGGGAAACAAAATTTACATAATTAAAAAATAAAATAGAGATCCACATTAAAACAAACCTTAATTTGAAACAAAGTTTAAAAACCATCAAACTCTTGTTGAAAAATCATTTAACAAGTAATTATGCATATTTTGCCACTTTTCTGGTCGTAATTTGCTACCAAATTAAAATTAGTCTACTTACAACTATTAACTGGCACACCACTAAATTACTAAGTAGTACAAGTTTGCATACGATTTTTTGCTTGAATCTTAAAAAATATTTTCTCACTTCTTTAATAAGAAAAGACTAAAAGTAATAAAAGACAGAATTTAATGAGTTTTTCTAAACTTTTCACAATAAAAAAAAAAAGTACGTTTGTCTCTCACACCCGATCCAGGTAACCACGGGAACCACCTCTCTGACCCCGCGCTGGGATAAGTGTGTTAACTACGTCGAGAACTCGCTTGTTTACGCCACCGGGCGCCTCTTTGTCGACACACACTTCCAGGAGGACAAGAAACACATGGTGTGTATGTTTTATAAGTGTGTTCTCGACATCGTGACATCATGCTCTGAATCCTGGGTCAACTGTTTCATTTTTGGGAATGTTTAGTCGAGGAACAGAAGTGTGTGTGTGTGTGTGTGTGTGTGTGTGTGTTGAGTGCATTTTGTCTGTGTGTGTCACCTGAAGAGGAATTTCAGACATATAATTTTATGCCTTGTGCGTCAGTGCGGGTGTGTGTGTGTTTATGTGGCGATGACATTGAGTGCTGTATGTTTTTTTTAACTGGTCTCGCTGTGATGTGGACACACCTAAGAGTGTGTGTGAATACATGTGATAGATACGTAGACAGGCAGAGGTCAGACACGGGTCATTACAATGCATTTTTGCCGTTGTCCAAAAATCTTACTGAACATACTGGAGAGGATAAGAAACTCTCTAAAATGCAGCGATACAAGAGGAAAGAACTGTTTAATTCACACAGATGCCTCTTATTGATAACATCTGTATTACAGTCTAGCATGTAATGTTATTGTTCAGTGTTTCCCTGTCCTCTAATTCCCTCTCCATCAATAATCACTCATCGGTGGGTGTCGTTATCGTTCCAAAAACTTTCTTTGTGTTCAGAGGAAGAAAACTGGACCTGAACCAACAAACCAATCCACATCTGCCATCTGGTTTCATCATCCTCTTGATTGAAGCTGCTGTTTGCCGTGTCGTTGTCATTTTCCAAAAATAATCTGATCAGCTGCGTTACTTCCACATTCATATTTTTTAAGAGGGTGTCAGTTTTATGTGCACGTCATCTGTGGGGGAAAAAAAGACATCAAACTCATTTGTCCTCTCCTAATTAATTGAGTGTATGTTTGTCAGATGGAGGAGTTGATAGAGGGCGTTCGCTGGGCGTTCATCGACATGCTGGAGAAGGAGAACGACTGGATGGATCGACCAACTAAGACGAGAGCCGTGGAGAAGGTAAGAACAGCTGACAGCTTCAATACTACTCATCATTACATCTGTGTTTCTCTGCACACTTTTACTTTCAAGTCTGTGTTGCATTAAAAAAAAACAAAAAACTTAAGGCAGTAAGATGCTTTCAGCCACTTGGGGGCGACACACACACAAAACATCCTACTCTTGTCTTCATCTACTGACAGTAAATTAAATAGTAGACAAAGCCACAATGACGACTCCCACTGGGTTTCTGCTGTTTTGAAGCCTCAAATCTGACATAATTACCTTCACCATCTTGTTTTATTGGAGCAGGAAGTGACCATATTAGGACATGAGGGTGGAGTTGGGGCACTTCTGTTGGCTGTTCGATGCCTAGCAGCTGCTGTCACTCGGAGATGCTAAAACCCGAACTATGCATAACTATGAGCTTTATTAGAATTATGAGTTAGTACTGTATAAATTCAACCCTGTTCAGTTGTTATGAACAAGAAATTAGGTATAAAGACCGCAATCATGTTTAGCACCGGGCTGTAAACACTTATTTCTGTGGCAAAGTTGGTCATTTTAATATGAGGCTGTACAGAGAATGACTTTTGAAACCAGCTTCAAGTGGCAATTTGAGGCTTCTTTTGATGAAAACAGGCTGAAACGAGTTGAACATTCTGTCTAAGCGAGTTTAAACTCACATTACATTCACATGGTTGTCGAACTCTCTCAAGGCTCATGCAGTGTTGGCTAAGGTTGGCTACCCCGAGTTCATCCTCAATGACACCTACCTCAATGAAGATTTAAAGCAGGTTTGTACACCGTAGCTCCGCTTTTAGCCAGTTTGTCACTGCGTTATTGGTTTTTAATTTTTGTTCTCTTTAAGGTTTTTCCCTGCTTTCATCAATGCACTCCACAGGCTAAAAGATTCTCATAATTTTTTTCAAGATTCAGGACCTTTTTATAAGAAAATAATTGAACATTAGTTTTATTTGTTAAAATTTAAACATTAAAAAAAGATAGCTAGTTGATAGAAACTTCAAGAGGCAACTGATGCTAAATATCTTATCTGCAACTAACATTTTTGGGTTACTTTTTGAAAAGTGCAGTACTTAACAGCGTATATTTACATTTATGTTTTAGCTAGAGTTTAATGAGAAGGACTACTACGGGAATGTGATGCAGACGCTGAAGTTTATCGCCCATTCTGACATTGGCTGGCTTCGAAAGAGCGTCCCACGAACAGAGTGAGTGGCGGCAACAAAACTGTCAACCTGCTGTGTGACGACTTGTTTTACTTCCTCACCGATGCGCCATAATTTTCATATATTTGTGTCACAGGTGGTTTACGAATCCAACAACTGTGAACGCCTTCTACAGTTCCTCCACCAATCAGATCAGTAAGATGCATCCTTTTAATTTAAATGTTGTCTTGTGACTTCTGAAGCTCTTTGTAGACAGGAGGATGTTGCTCTGCACCTAATTTAAATGAAATATCTGCCTATGTTTTTGGTACTATTATCCCCCTTAAATGACTCAGCATTACTGTGTTAGAAATAATGAGGAATTTGCATTGGAAATAACACAAATCATAAAGTTTGAGTCATAAAGTTAATCACAAGTAACTGTGCTGAACACAGGTTGAAAAAGAGAGAAAAAAAAAGACCTTTGAAATTTACTTTCTGCAGTAAATGAAGCCTGCTTTGAAACGGCCGACGGCACTCAAACAAAAAACTATTTTGATCTTCTCGTTTAGGATTCCCTGCTGGGGAGCTTCAAAAACCTTTCTTTTGGGGAAGAGAGTATCCGAGGTGAGATTAAAGAACTGTGACACTCTGCTAAGAGACCAAAGAAATGCCACCTCACGCTTCCCTCGGGAGCAATGTGGAGCTCTGAAATAATTATTCTGACATGAACCTCAGAAAACCACTAAAGAGAAATGTGGTGGTGAAGTCTGTGAATAAACAGCTCGACACCTCGTGTTTGACAGATTGTGAAATTGCAGGTTTTTCTTAATGAGTAATGGCTTTTGTTTTTACATCAAAAGTCCTTTAAATAGTCTTTAAAAATGCTTGATATTTTTTCGAATAAGTTGTTTATGTTTTTGGAGGATTCAGAATGTAAAAAAATTGTCGTCCAAAGATTAAATTGTTTAATATCATGACAGTTTCTTCTGAAAGTGTCTTGTTTCAATCGAAGGATATGACCAGATTTCATCCGGTTGTTTTCTGTTTCAGATCTTTAAGTTACGGAGCCATCGGAGTGATAGTCGGACATGAGCTGACACATGGCTTTGACAATAACGGTAAATACACTGATCTTTACAAATATGGGACTTGGGTCAAAATAGTAATTTAACAAAAAAGAGACATTTCTAAAACTGTGTTTTCTGTGAGCAGGTCGCAAGTATGACAGCAATGGCAACCTCGACCAGTGGTGGAGCAACTCGTCTGTTACGGCCTTTAATGAGAAGACCCAGTGCATGATCGACCAGTATAATGGTTACTACTGGGAGGAGGCAGGCCTAAATGTGAGAACCTGAGCCTGAAGCTACAGAACTGACAAATGCAACAGTAGTATGGACTCCATAAATCCATAAAAACATCAAAATAAATGAAAAAAAGGACAAAATTTAGAAATACCTGTAAAAAACAAGATGTCAGAATAATAAAATGATCTTCTCTATTATTATATTATTATAATATTCTTAGTATTTCTTTTATACTAATAATTTCAATTACAGTTGTCCCTCACTATAACGCGGTTCACCTTTCGCGGCCTCGCTGTTTCGCAGATTTT
>JAPZDY010000013.1:4034517-4052900 GCA_029783645.1 Ctenochaetus hawaiiensis | reverse complement strand
GCAGTTCCCATGACAACTTATTCAGTGTTCTTACATGAGGGTCTTGAACCTGACTCTGTGTGTGTGTGTGTGTGTGTGTGTGTGTGTGTGTGTTGTTTAGTGTGTCTCACATTGCCCGGCAGGGGGTGACATCAATGACTTGTGTCCGCTGTAACACCAGCAGCAGTCTCATCAATACACACCAATTAGAAAAACAGTCCAGTTCCCCAGTCAATAATGATGTTTGTGTAGTGTGTGTGTGTGTGTGTTTTTGCTGGGGGGGCTTGGAGTGTTTGGAAAGAGCGAGTGTAAGTGAGATGAATGATAAAGAGCAGCGATCTCCTCTCACTGGGTGTGTGAGCGACATCATGGATCACGCGTGGCAGCCGCTCTAACGCTCTCACATTCATTATCAAAGACAGATTCGACCACAGACGCACAAAAGAAACCGATGAAGTGACTGTTGTTTACTTTTCTTTGTCACTTTCTCTCAGTGTCGCTCTGTTACAGCCTCCCCCACCTCTCCTTCTGACGCTCACACTAAACATATAAATCATCTAAATTATTTAAAGCACTTTTAACTTTGTGGTAAAATATTTAAGCTGGGTCACAACAGCATTTAAAGTGGCGTCATTTCACAGCAAACTCACAGCTGTTTTGTTTTTAAACATCAACATTTTGCACATATACGTACAAAACATGCAGGAATAATCCAAGCAGCACTTTCCTGCAAGGAAAAGTAGAAAACTTATTTTTTGGATGAGTAAATTAATATAAAATAAAGTAATTTACCAAAAATAGAGCAAAAACATAATAAGAAAAAGGATATGACATTAACATCTCTACATTTAGCGGAGCCACACGGCTTAAAATGGAGGAAGCTATAGCTGATTAGCTGTGTTGCACAGTAGAGATGAGGTATTTCTGAGAATCAGTCACTTTAGCCACATAAAAGCTCTGCGTCGGTGGAGCTTTTAAAGTCTACAGTCTGACTTTGTGCCATTAATTCAGCGAGATGTGATAAATCTGCTTTAGTGGCCAGTGTAAAAGTGTCAACAAAGGTGATTAAACCCCTGATTTGTTATCTGGATCCTGTCCCTGTTAAACAAAACCGCACCGATCTGCACACTCCAGTAAATCAAGTCTCGGAGGGGGGGCAGAGGTAGACCCAAATAATCGCTGAATAATAGGTGCTGGGAGCAGTTTGTGATGACAGAAACAACTAATTTAGAAGATTTTCTTCCTCAAACATTAAATATTATCTCCCTTTCTTCTAAAGAGTCTGTAAGCCTCAATATTGGAAATTAAACAACATTTTGAATATTTGTCATACATGTAAACAGATTTTATAAAGGTTTCCTTTGGTCACTTGAGAACAGCAAAACAAGATGCAATCAAAACTTTAACAAACTCTGTCACAACATTGTGAGTTTGTTAGATTAAATTTCATTTTCATTCTTCCTTTGCCCCTGTTCTGATCTCCACCAACCTCAGGAAGACTATCTGACTCAACATGCATAATATTTACTATGCTCACAAGCCTGTTGTTTGCTTTGTCTGCTATTTGTTGCTGCACAGATGGTGCAGTTGATTTAGCAAAACTATTTTTTGTTTCGAAACAGCTGTACTTTGTCTGGTATTCTGCAGGGTCTTGAGCATGCACACGACTTTGTTAAAAGAGCGAGTGGTAGTGGTGCATTGGTCCAAATTTGGATTTTTGACCTGAGAACTTAATTTTGTGACCTCCATGAAATATTAAACATATGCTCTGCTTAAAATAACGACTCCCTTTTGCTTAGCTTAATATTAGATACTTTAAACTGGACCTCTAACGGTGTGCAGAGGCATCCTTTTTCATGTCTGAATACTTTTAAAAACCTAAATGTCATATTTATCCCATGAGGTGTCCACATTTTGTCGATCCTTTACATAAACTTCTGCAGATTTGTCAAACCGAGCAGCAAGTGGCAAGCGAGTGGTTGTTAGATGCAACAACATCAGATCAGAAGGCAGCAGCTCTTTCTTCCATCAGAGACTCACACTTGGTCTGATGCCCAGACCAAGAATCAGTTTGTCTTCTGTAACCTCCAAGTTCTCCCCATGTGGAGGTGATATCAAGCAGAAACCCACTCAACACACACAAACACACACACACTGATGCAAATCCCTATCTGGCACATACAGCCCAGTCATGCAGTTCTGCTTCTGTCCAATAGAGGGCAGAGAATGTGTGCCTTGAGGGCTTTTTTGAGGTGGTGTACAGATTACTGATGGAGCTAATAATCACACAGATTAAATTTAGCTTTCTGAGAGGTGAAAATGGCTCCTCTTAGATTTCACACTCTGACCTTTTAGCAAATCGGGTTTTCCTCGGGCTCTGCTGAAATCATCGGGCCTTTTCCAGTTTTAGTCATCAGATTTGTTGCACTTAGCTGCCTCATTCTTCATCTTTTTCTGTCTGCTTCTCCCACAATTGTGAAAACGCTTTTTATCTGCATCCGTCTGCATCTATCTTCTCTGTTTATGGCCTGTGACGGTAATCAAATCTCTGAGTCCCCGTGAGGCCATGAAGACGACTTTACTGTATTTCTCATCCCATGCCCCTGCTGACGAACTCCCTCTTCCATCATCCCTCCCCAGACGAACTCTCTCTCTCACACACACACACATTTACAGCATCCTTCCTGGCCTCATGAGCTAATGTCCAAATGACATTTAGAAATTACGCATGCTGCTGACCACCACAGGATGCAGAGAACAGATCAAATGAGGGTGGATAAATGGACGAAATGACATGGAGAGACGCAGAGGTTAAAAGCGGCAGAGTTAGAGACATTTAAAATCTGAGCTTTATTTTCTGAGGAGACAAGCCTGTCTGTCTGACATCTTCTGCTCTGTGGCTGAAGTTTTCAGTTGTGATAAGTGTTTTATAAAATCTGAAAAAACCTCAGACTTCCTGTCGGTTGCAAACCGAGCTGCATCCTGATCTGGCGACCACACGTGCTCACCATAACTGTGGATGGATTGGTAAATAAATAATACAGAAGGAAGGGAAATAGAAATGAAAGGACAGAGTCTTTATTAATGGATGGCCTCCACCAAAACAGATGGATTGGGGGATGGGAGGGGTGGAAGACAAGGAGGGTAGGCGGGTTCGCAGAAGTATGAGCTAAAAGAAAAGAGAGAAGTCTTAACTCCTGACTGTAGGAGCGACTCTGCATCCGTATAGCTCTCTTTAATTATGGAGGTGAGCGACAGACACAAGGAGGCTGAAAATGGACGCACATGGAGTGACAGCCCATCCGAAGTCAAGCCATAAAAGAAACTCTCCTCCTCCTCCTCGCTGCCTGTTCGGTTTCCCTCATCTGTCCATCTTGTATGCCTGAGTGTGTGTGTGTGTGTGTGTGTGAGTGCACAAGTGTATTTGATGTCTGCAGATTTTAACCCCTGGAGGTTTTTCCGTCTTTGCTGCCCTCCTTCGACTGTGTAGGTGCAGAAAATAGCCTGGCACGCTTTCAGAGGACTCCATTCATTCTCCCAACCTTCTTCTTCTTTCCATACCACACAAACACACACTCGCACACACACACACACACACACACTCACATACTATTCTGATTTCTATAAATCCTTTAGCGACACTAATTAGTACTTTTGTTATCAGAAACTGCCCCGAGCCCCCCATATCTCTACAGTGCCTCATTTTCCATTCTGCTCGTCCTTCCTCCCCGGGGAGACACTTACTCTTTCATTCCTTAGCTGCTCGTCTCTCACTGGACTGGTAATGGGGATTAAAGGCTAATTGAGGCTTAATTGAATAATGGATTAGAACATGCATAAGCACAGATTTTTTTTTTTTCCCTTAGTTTTTATTTAACTTTCTTGAGCAAGCATTGGTCATGGGAATATTGTTTTTCTCTGCAAAAAAAAAACAAGGAGCACCGTGTCAGTAATGCCATTTTGGCTGGAAAACAACCCGTTCAGTGGGAAAATTCTCTAAAGATCTGGAAGAGGAAAAACAAAGGCAAGCAGACGTCTTCCTGCTTGACAGGCTAATCATTATTTTAATTGAATAAATGAATTATATTGGCTCATTACCAACACAAAGATACATGACCAAAACAGATTTGTTTGCCATTATCAGAACATTAATGCTTCTCATGGCTTTATCTCACAGATAAAAATTGATGTGGAAGTTTCTAACTATAACAAATGTATTTTTCTCCTGTCCAACTGAAAGCCTGTGGATGGATTGTTGGTCTTTGCATGCAAAACACACGGACCGAGGCAATAGCTTAAGCAAAAAACTGTTCAGCTGAAAAGTCACAACAGTTTGGTTGTGAAAGTTTTTTCCTCTTTGTAAATCCAAGCATCGTAGAATATTGAGAAAGTTTTTTATTTTTCCTGTTTTAATCCTATAATTTATGATATCTGTGGAGAGAACGGAGCCATTAGTTCGACCCATGCAGACAAACAAAAGGCTGTTTGCCTGTTTGATTTCATGAATCCTCACACAAAGACAAGCAGACAGAAGGAATGTCTGCTCTCATTATTTTGTCCACTCCCTCCTCTCTCTGTTAGTGTCAAACACCTCCACGCCATCAGCAGATTGGGAGTCAGCAGGTGTGTGTTGTGTTGTGTTGTGTGTGTGTTGGGGGGGAGGGGGGGATGGGTGGCATCACTATTGCCATGGGAACCAGGGTTTGTGAGAAAGGAAAGTAATTTGATGGGTTTCCATGGCAACCCTGCTACACAACAGCAAACCCAAAGAAATACTTGACATTACACCGATAACACCTTTAATTATGCAAGAAAAGAGCTAAATATGTTGTTATAACGCTGATTTTTACAGATTTTCATGCATGCACTCTAATAGAAATAGAGGATATATTAAACAAACTATAGACTTCAAACAAAACAACTATAATTTTATACAGTAAAGGAAAAATTCAGATATTGTTTCACTGAAAAACGTGATTCATGAGGATATTGAGCTGTCATCTGCAGCCTGAAGCATCTTTACATTAATGCTGTCTGCACTTCAGATATGTTTAAATTGTGTGAATCTCTCAGTCACTCTGTCACACACACACACACACACACACACACGCTGCCACACACACTCGGTATGGACAGACCGTTTCTCTGCATTGTAGCGGCGCGGAGCGGAGCGGCAAGAGGCGGGGCCGCGAGGGCGGTGCAAAAAAAACAGAGAGAGAGAGAGAGAGACGGTCCCCGGTTTGAAAAGCCGGTAATTAGTGACGTGCCTTCCCAATGAGCAGAGCAGTTGCTGCTGAGAGAGCAGCCCGGTGGCGGATGAACGGGGACTCCGTCAAACCACCGGGGCGATGAGGAGAGAAGAGGAGGAGACGACAGGAAACCTTCTGCCGCAAAGGAAAGCCAGATCAGGCTGATCTGACGAGCAGCTCTGCCCGCATCCCCCCCGTGCATGCACACCGCGCCGCCTATCCCGCGACTCCCACCTAACCCACCCAACCGGACCACCCGTGCGGTCGTGAGGCGGCTCGGTGATGTAGGGTGGAGCTGGACGCGCGGGCAGCACGCAGGATTAACGTCTTGATCTGACTGCGTCTTCACCGGGTCCGGGTCCCTGCTTAGGTATGTTGCAGCCTCGGCTCAGTTTTGTGCAGATCTGCGTGCGCCGTGCCTCCTCTGCAACCTGTGTGAGTGCAGAAACAGGAGCAGTCTAATTACTGGTCAGTTTTAAGGGACAGCTTCACATTTCCAATCATGACACCACTTACTCTGTGGTTTTTCTGTTGCGCGCTGAGCCGTGCAGCTTGCAGAAGGCACTGAACGCAGCAGGATACTGCTCACTGTATATAAAGTATACCATCAGTATGCATCCAAACTGTAGCGCTGAGAAATGCTGGCTCATTTCATAGCTTTCTGTCCTTTACGCTATTTCAGCGGATGAGCGAAACCCTGGGAGAGCGGCGCACCTTTGACCGGAGGGAGGTTGGATTCTCACCGGCTGGTGACCTCCTGCTCCGGGGGACAAATCCTCCCACCAACCGGCGTCACCTCTCCTGCATCAGACCGACAGCGACGGACCCCACCGATGCGTCCGACAGCCCCTGATGCTCGGCAGTGCTCCGGGGCATTCCGGTCGGTGGGAGAGGCTCGAGCCGCGGCCGCGCGCTAGGATGCTGCGCCAGGTGTTGCACGCGGGCCTGAGGACCTCCTTCCACGCGCTGGGCCGGTTCGTGGCGAGCCACCCGGTGTTCTTCGCCTCTGCGCCCGTGCTCCTCTCCATCCTGCTGGGGGCCAGCTTCAGCCGGTACCGCGTGGAGGAGGACGTGGAGAGCCTGCTCGCACCCAAGCACAGCCTGGCCAAGATAGAGGGCAACCTGGTGGACAGCCTGTTCCCCGTGAACCGCTCCAAGCACGCGCTCTACTCCGACTTGCAAACGCCAGGTCGCTACGGGCGCGTGATTGTCACCACCCGGAAGGGGAGCGTGCTGGACCCGGTTCACCTGGACACTATACTAAAGGTTTGCACACAGCACGAACACAGTAACAATACTATAGAGTGTAGTATTTTTAAATTATACAGTGAAATCAATTACAGTTTTTTCAATTAAGAACATGAAATTAAATAATAGAGTATCGCCCTTAAAATATCCAGACAGGCCACTTAAAAATAGGCTGCAAACAGGACAAAGGCTTGTAGTACAGGACTTATTTTAAATACTTGTAACGGCCCACTTGTGGCCTAAACTTTGACCCAGTTGGGACACATTCACACACTCCAGTATATTTGAAAAAGTAGCTTATCTTTCTTTTGAAGTCACAGCATATGCACCATGAAGCGAAGCTGCAATGCATCTACAGAGTCTTTTTTATGACACAAATCAATTCCCAGCCACGTTTAGAAACACACACAAAGAGGTAAAGGTCAGCATCTGCAGGCTGAAGCACATATGTAAGCTGTCTTGCTGCTCCTTCTCAGTGATTGATGGTCATTGAGCAGAACACAGACCTGTTTCAAATGACCCACAGCAGCCTTTTTAGTTATGATGCACAGCATTTTAATTACAAACTGGACTTAGCTGGAGCTCGGAGGCCTCTGACATCGTGTTGGTGTTCATGAATGGATGTATGAGTTTAAGCTTGACTCCCCGGAGCCTTTAGCCAAATTATTTCATGAAGTTACATGGTTGTAATTAAAGCTTGCTGACTAGCAAACCGGAGACACTTAATTCTGTTGTGTGCGTGTGTGTTTTGTCATAGCCTGCCTATGCTTGTTTCTGTGAGTCTGTGTGTGTGTGTATGTTAAATATGTCTATTGTGACCCACTTTATATATAACCAGAACTCATCCCATAGAGGACTGCCACAGTTCGAGTCAGGCTACTTTAGAGTGGTGTGAATCATTTACCGTGAACAAGCTGCGAGACACACGTTGGTGCATAACAGAGAGTGCTGCGAAAGGATGAAAAAAAAAATAATACTGTTACATAATCTTACACTCCCGGTCAGCCTTGTCTAATTGTTCATCTGCCTGAGAGTTTCTACTTTTCTCAAAATGCCAGCGAACAACCGTGTCAGATTGGGTGTGAACTTGTTGCATGGGAGAGCGATGCTGGTGATAGCCAGGAGTTCCACTTGAAACCAGACTAAGAACTGTGAGTCACACCCAATGACTGCATTCACTTCCTCACTATTCAAGCTCTGGTCAGTGAAGGAACTCTTCTTCTATGATGCTACAACGAGCTGAGCGATTCCTGTGCAACATGTCCTCCAAGTGGCCTCCATGAAGTAGTTTAAAAAGAACAACTTTGTGTCCGTGGTGTCCGCAGCTGCCTGTGTGCACATCAGTTTAGGGTTATATTTTGGATTTTAGTTTGGATTAAGTGTATTTATGTTCACTTGCTGCAGGATCTGATGTTTTACTGTAACCATCATAAAACCTTTCAAGCACAAATCTGAGTCTGAGTTACAAGTGCTGTCATTTATCCAAATTAAAAAACAGAATTAAAACCTGTAACTCTCAAATTTGGGTCTTATAAAATGGGAATTATCACCAGAAGCAAAGTGAATCAGTGTTATTAAAGTTTTCTGATGATTGTATTTTCAACCATGACCAAACTTCTCATAAATGTAATTATATATATAAATTCGCAGTTGAATATAGATAATGTCAGTATAACTGCAATTAGCTTGTTCACAGTCACTGGATCCCCAGTGATCCACTGAAGCTACTGACTAAGCACAACTCAAGATTTAAGTGTTTAAATTTCGCCCTTTTATTGGACATGCTTGACATTTTTTTGATTTGTTTCCTTATCCATTAACAAATGTACTAATGCATGTGTGCGTTTTTAGATTATTTGTTTTCTCTTAAAAGCTTTTCCACTTAGCTATTTCAAAAAGGCCCTAAAAGGTAGATGTTAAAGGGTTAATGTTCTAAATAAATTGCTAATGGGCAATTAAAGTTAATATAGTGAATCACCTCAGTTGGGAATTTCTAAGTCCTATCAGGAAATTGCTAATAATAATAAAAATGAAAGATATGTTTAGTAAATCAAATGAAAATGAAATGAATTTCGGTGAATCTCACTGTGGGATGGTGCAAGAAACCAACTTTCAAAACTAATTGTTTTTCAAGCGACATTGCGACACACACACACACACACACACACGCACACACACACACACACCCTCCCTCTCCGAAGTCGATGCAGTACTCTGAGGAAGCAGGCAGCTCTGCCCATGTTCGCTATGGCACAGACTGGCATCAGTTCTGTTGCTTAGTAACCGGCACTGTGGATGCTGGCACTGTTGTCCTCTCTCCATAGAAACTGAGGGAGGATTCATTGTTACTTTGTCAAGAAACACACACACACACTCTCACACACACACACATACACATACACCCTCACATATCTTCTTTCTTCTAATCCCACAGATCAACAGCTAGAAGGTAGAAGGACTTGGGGGAGGAAATGTTCTTAAACAGCCTCATCTGTCTGCAAACTTGAGTTGTTTTTTTTGTGAAGTTGTTCCCTGCACTCATCAGACCAAAGTTGGGCTTTTAGAAATCTGACTGTACGGCTCCTTTCATGTCATCAAAAACTTGTGCACATGTTTTGGTGTCGTGCATCTCTGCAAAACTGCTGGACGTTGATTTTGAAAGCTCGGGACATTTATTGAGCCTAGCCGTCGCTGCTCTATTCAGCATCCTGTTTGTCCTCAGTTTGCCTCTGGCTTCAGATCTGATAGCTTTTTTAACATCATTCCCTAAATGTCAAATACTAATGAAATGGAAGTCAACAACACCGCCTTCTCACACTCCCTGCAAGAAACTTTAATTAAAAAAAAAAAAAAACACCCTTTATTATGTTTTACAATTTTCAGCATATCGTATAGTACATTACATTCCCTCCCTCCTGCCTTTACTGCATAGGTAAACACTGACACTGGGGGGTCATCGAATGCAAATAAGGTTAAATGAAAATTCAGATTAGGACATAAATAGCTGCAGTCAGCAATAATTTTGAATAATACACAGTTAAAAAAAGAGTTTTAATTACATTTAATTGCTGCTAATTGTGTGTAAAGAATCAATAATAAAGTTCATAACAAAGCTAGCAGCTAGAATATCAAAACACTCAAAGTAGGCCAATGAGCCAAACACTATGAGTTTTGCTGTGATTACAGTGAAAAACTTACTTATAATTTTTTTTTTTGTGTCTTTTGCTACACTCAGCAAGACTAGGAGGCTAACTTGGAGGCTAACTTCTTCTTGTTTGGGTTGTTTTCTTGCCTCACAGCTCCACAGGCGGATCTACCAGATGCAGGTGACGGTCCCAGCCACAGGCTTCAACAGCTACAACTACTCCTTCTCCTACCTCTGTCTCCCCGATGACAAAAACGTCTGTATCATAGATGACATCATCCGCGCCATGGAGGAGATCCAGTCAGCCCGCAACTCCAACCGCTCCGTCCCGGTCCTGAGGTATCCGATCACACAGCTGGCAGACGGACGACAGGCGTATATCGGCCACCAGCTGGGGGGCGTGCAGGGTTGGGGTCCCAGCGGGGCGGTGCGAGGTCCAGGGACAGGAACCAGGGGAGAAGGTGTACGTTCAGCCAGGGCGTTGCAGCTCACCTACTACCTCCAAGCCCGTGGCGGTCTGATGGATCGGGTGGCCAGCCAATGGGAAAAGGCCTTTTGTGCTGAGTTGCAGCACTTTGCAGCGTTGCACCCCAAACTGGGACTGTACCCTTCCACTTCCTCCTCTCTGAGGACAGATTTCCAGTTCTCCTCAGTGCTGGCACGCCGCCCCCTGTTGGCCAGCTTGGGGGTGTGCAGTGTGTTGGCGGTCCTCTGCTGCTCTATGAGGGATTGTGTGAGGTCCAAACCCTGGCTGGGACTGCTGGCCCTGCTGTCAATCACACTGTCAGGCCTAACTGCTGCTGGGATCCTCAACCTGACGGGGGCGACATACAACTCTACGTACCTGGGCATCCCTTTCGTCATGCTCGGTAGGTCAAAACTAATATTTTTATCAATGTAGTGCATTCACAAGTTACATGATTTCTTATGTCTGAATCTCTTGTCATCACCCTCCGTTTGTCTGGAACTGACCTGTTATATCAGGACATTTTTGGATGCAAACTTTTTGAGAACCTAAGGCTCAGAATGTAGAGAAATCTGTGCAAAAACACAGAGAAGCACAGAGAAATCAGAGAAGCTAACATACGGCAGGTGGGAGCTGCAGTGAACATTGCCATTTCTTTTATATCTTAGACTGCATCTGTGAGCCCAGTGTTTTTTCAGAACCTGTGATGGGTTTTGCAAATGTCAGCCTCAGGCTGAAAGCCATTTCAAGTTGACAGATCATCAGGATGACTGACAAGTGAAGGGGCATGAACTTGACTTGACTAAGGGGGGCGGTGATGGTGCCGACAATGCATTTTGAGACTGGTGGAGCAAAACTTAGTCCAGATACTCTGAAAAATAAGTTCCTAACTCAAAGAATATTTCAATGAAGGGACACATTTAAGCCATCAGTATTCCCGACTTCCTTAATACCTTAATTTAAGTGCTTGTTTAATTGTTAAAGAGTTCCTGCAACCCTCTTCTGCAACCAGCAGTCTGATGGTCCCAGCTATTTTATGCCACCTCATTGATTGTGTGTGCTGAGATGAGAAAGTAAATGGTAGCAACTTCTCTTCCCTGTCAGACTTTTTTCACACCATTACTCCTCCACAAGTTCTGCAATTCTATCACTCACAGAACAAATGAGTACAACAGCATGAACGTCCTCGAGGAAAGACTGTCCAAAACTGTGAAGTGGATGTCTCTTTTACGGACGTGATCAGACAACAAACCACAAGAACCATTAACTGGTCCCATAACAGCACTGAACCTGAGACACTTCAGTCATACAGATTCTAATACAGGGTATACGACCAAAGTGAGGTTTAAATATATATTAACTCACTGTGTGAAGCTCAGTGGATTATTTTTTATTAAAGGTGACATTAGGACAGGGAGTTTTGTGGCACCAAAACTTGAGTCATTGGCAAAGTGTGACTCAGCTGATGTAAATCACAGCATTACTATTAAAAAGCAATGAAAAAAAAAGTTAATATTGTGGATCGATCACATCAAGGCCTCAAGTAGGTCGGTGTTTCTTGACCATTCGATCGGAGGCTTTTCCAGAGTTTGCTTGAAAAGATAACCATATTTCATAGAAAAACTGCAGACTTTAAGGCTCACGAACAAATCCTCAATGGGCCAAAGCACTAATCTGATTTAAGTTTATTATTAGAAATAAAAATGCTTTAATGAGTAAGTAAGTCTCACATGCTGCAGCTGTGTTAAAGGAGCCTGAGGCAGTTTTTTTGATAAGTCATTAACAAATGTGTTAAGTTTGTTGTTTCAGCAGTTCAGTGTGGCTGTAAAAAAATGCACCAGCTGTGTAAGTAACAGTGAGCTTGTGGAATAGTGACTAAAATATTACTTAATTTAATTGTACAGTGATAATGTATATCATGAAAACAGTAAAAACAAAAAAGTTAAATACAGAAAAAAAGAATTTAAAAAATTTATAACAAAATGCAAAAAACTCATATTTAATGTGTGGAGGTGCTTTATCTTGAGTGCATGCATACCTAAGTAGTGTGGGATGCTTGCATGGCCACACACATGCATACACACACACACACACACACACACACACACACACACAGTAATCTATACCATAATTATGCTGTGACATGGGGGAGGAGAGGCTGCTTTGAGTCTTAAAATAACCACAGAGAGAGAAGGAAAGACAGAAATAGAGAAGAGAGGAGGTTAAATGAAATATAAATCCAAATGGGGACTGAGAGAAGGATTCTCAGAGCAGGAAATGGAGTTAAACTGTAGTTAGAGGAAAGACGGGCAGGCTGGGAGGATTTTTCAAAATCAAGTAGGCAGACAGGAAAACGGTGGGAGGAAGTGTGAGGAGAGAGTGAAGGATTTGGTTACACAGCAGAGGAAGAGGTGGCATGAGAGGGAAAGAAGAGGGAGGAATGTAGTTTGTATTGGCTGTGTTTAAAAATGTGCATTTGTGTCTAAAGTTGGCATCTTTTCCATTTCAGAGTGGAGTCTAAGTGTTTCCACTCTAACCTGCGACAGAAGTGATAGAGGAGGAAAAATAGCAAAAAAGCTTGAAATTAATGCTTTTTTTGTTGGGGATTGTTCCTGTACAAAGATGGAGAAACTTATTATGTAAATAAATATGTTTTTTTGTTTATTTATTTAATCAGTTTGCTATATTTTAGTCTGTGAATTAATTTACTTACAACATTGTCCATTTTTGAAACATTTAAACTGATAGAAATCAAGCTAATCATGTGGTTAAATGGAGAAAACTTGCATCAATCAGGTGGCAGGATATGTTGTTTGGTTGGCTTTATTATCTTTTGTATTAGCACCTGCATATGTGTGTGTGCGTGTGTGTGTGTGTGTTTGTCCTTGGGTTCCCATTAGCCTGCCTCTTTGCTGGTAAATATCAAAAATCTGTTCACATCTTCTCTCTGCAACTTGAACCTTTCCACCTCTTTTACTGTCATTCACTGTCTGATTCCCTCTCTTCCCAACACACACACACACACTCTCACACACACATCACAGTTCTGCAGACTTTCTCAGTTGCAGCCCACGCTCGAAGTGTTGGTACGTTGTGCCTCTGCTAAGGTGTTAAGTATTTCACCATGCTGAGGTCACTGTGGAGAGAGAGGGGGGGTTGTGTGTCACTGGTGACTCACGGGTGCCATGGAAACCACGGAAGAGGAAACCATTTAAAACCATCTGCTGCAGATAAACATGTATGTGCATGCACATGAGACCGGACCGGTGATGCAGTCAGTCACCTGAAATGCACTTTGACGTGTATTATTGAATCATATATGTATTAAAACCTTATTCTTTACATGACGTCATCCATATTTAAAGTTAGATTATAATCAGTAAGAATTTTTTAATGCATCTGTTGGGTTATAATTAATTCTATGCTCAAAATATTTTATCTTATTTAATTTTTTTTACATATCTTTATTGCACACTGGTAATAAGTAGAATTTTCATGTCCCACTGCTGCTGTGCTCTAATTTTCAACTGGGATTATTAAAGTTACGAGAAAATTTCCAGGTCAAACAGAATTGAGGTATGCAGGGAGGACTGTTCAAAAGCAGACTGATTATTATACCTCCTTGTGCAACACTGTGTTTCATCAAAATTAATTAATAGAAGCCAAGTGGGAAGCAATCAAAGCATTTAAGGGAACAGTTGGCTTGAAATTAATTAGTCTTTTATGTCATTTAAAGGAAAAAAATGCATTTTTTTATGAAATCTGCCTTTGTCCAATTAAATCCTGCAAACCTGACACCTGAGTTTAGTTTCTGTGCAGATAGAAAGAACCGTAGACACTTCTGTTAGCATAGCATTTTTTTTCTGTCTGTGGTCACAAAAGCACATGTAACGCTGATGATGCTGATGCGGATCACAAGATAAAACAGGGAATACTTTCTTACAATAGTTAGTGCATGACCAACTCTCTTCATTCTGTTTCCCATCAGGCCACGGGCTCTTCGGCTCCTTCGAGATGCTCTCATCATGGAGGCGAACACGAGAGGACCAGCATGTGAAGGAGCGAGTGGCGAGCGTCTTCGAGGACATCATGCTGCGTTTCTCCGGCTCCACCATGCTCCACCTGATGACCCTGGGCCTGGCCGCCTCGCCACTCACCAACATGGAGGCTGTCCGGCTCTTCTGCCGCACTGCCGCCTTGGCCGTCACCATCAGCTACGTTTACATGTTGTCTTTCTACAGTTCCTGTCTGGTTTTCACTGGATACTTAGAGACCGGGTACAGACACGGCTGCTTCTGCCGGCGAGTCCCCAAACCGGACCGGCTGGACTCCAAACCTGCGTGGTACAGGTGTCTGATGTACACACGATACCAGGATGAGACTCAAACAACCAACCCGCCACACGGGGTCGGACACAGCCACGCACACACTCCAAACCCCACCCTAACTCACACACATGCACACTCACATCCACATGCGGCGAACAACCCTGCTGCACTTGGACACGCTCATGTGGCCAACTCCACGCTTACGCACACACACCCACACACACCTTCCACCGTTAACATGGACCCCTACCCTCAGGACTCTCACCTTTTGCTGGGATGTGTGAGGCGTTGCTATGGAGACTGGATCACAAACACCTATGTCAAACCCTTTGTGGTCCTCCTGTATTTGGTTTACATATCCTTTGGACTGATGGGCTTTCTACAGGTGAGGAGGCAACACAGTAACCGTCATTTTGTCTTTTACAAGATGCAGACATCTTGTTTTCTTATTTCATGAATCTGCCATCAAACATTTAAATGGAGAACAAATATAAAGAGCTGCTGAACTGGTAGAAGTTTGACATACTTGACTGAACAAACACATTTATTGAGAATTTTAGGCCAAAGTCTTTATCGCAGTGTGTTTAGAACAGTATAATATCATCTGCATATCACACTACAATCCTCATTTAGACAACATATGGATCTATTAAAAAAAAAAATAAAATTTACTGTTTCTTTCGATAAAATTACAGATTTCTCTGAGTGAGAACATTGTAAGAACATTATGGATGATGTGAGTTTCCTGCAGACCCGTAACAATTGTGTCTCTGTTGTCAACAGGTGACCCAGGGTTCAGACCCCAGTGCGCTGGTTGCCATGGATACAGCGACGGTATTATACACCCGTGCTCAGCAGCGTTACTTTAGCTCCTACTCCCCCGTCATTGGATTTTACATCTATGAGAGTGCCCCCTACTGGAATGCCTCAGTGCAGCGGGACCTGCTGGAATACGCCAAAGGCTTCCAGCGAATCAGCTGGCTGGAAGCTTACTTGAACTATTTGTCAGATCGCAACCAGTCAACCAGCCAGCCGCGGGAAAACTTCACCCGCACACTCCGTCACTCCTTCCTCCGCGAGCCTCAGTTCGCCCACTTTGCTGACGACATTATATTTGCCGAGCGCAGTCAAGGGGAGGAGCCCGATGTGGCGGCATCCCGCATCTTCCTGGTGGCCAAGACGACGGAGAACAAGCGCGAGGAGATGTCAGTGCTGCTGGACACGCTGCGACGCCTGTCGCTGACCTCGCGCGTCCGCTTTCTGATCTTCAACCCCTCCTTCGTTTACCTGGACCGCTACGCTGCGGCGGTCAGCTCCCCCCTCAGACACTCACTGCTGGCGGTGCTCTTCCTGTTGGGTCTGTCCTCGCTGGCCGTCGTGGAGCCGTTGGTCTCCGTGTGGCTCGGCCTCACCCTGCTCTCCGTCCAGTTCGGCGTGGTGGGCTTTATGACCCTGTGGGGTGTGGAGCTGGACTGCATGTCTGTGTTGTGTCTGATCTCAGCCTTGGGGCACTCAGCAGACTGCAGCGGCCCCCTCCTCTGCGGGTTCGCCTCAGGTCGGGGCGATAGCAGGACTCGCTGGGTGAGGGTGGCGCTGGAAAGACACGGAGTTCCCTCCCTGCAGACACTCATCTGCTACAGCGCTGCTCTGGTGCCTATCGGCTCAGTGCGCTCCAACCTCACACGGACACTATTTCGTTGCCTCACCCTCACGGCCGGCTGCTCTGCTCTGCACACGCTTGCTTTCCTGCCCACCCTCTTGACCTTCCTGCCTCCCTCCAAGAGCCGGGGACACCAGCCCGAAGGTGAAGGGCAGAGGCAGGAAGTGGAGTGTGTTGAGATGAACGACAGCACTCGAGTGGTTGACCAGATCACCACTGTCTGAGTATGATGACCGCCGGTGGAGAATCGGTTCATTTTAGCCTGAGCAGCCACTATGCATGCTGCAGACAGGAGTGCTGATCCTCGAGAAGAGATGAGGAAAGGGAGAGTGTCACAGAGGGAAAGCCAGGGAGAAAAATATACGTACAGGGACAAGAAGAAGCAGCTTTAATGATAGGGAGGCTGGTAAAGGCAAGAAGAGAGTGAGACAGGTTCCTGATGCAGTGTATCCATGGTTACCTGCTTGTTATTAGTGCTGTATGGCTCGCGAATGAAACAGCCAGTTTGAAGTTAAAGGGATCAGCTGAGGACAGGCAGGGATGCGACATTTTCACAGAGGAAGTGCCCCGTTTTTCACGTCTACAAAACTTGCTTTAGATCTTATCACATCGTTTGGCTCCTGCTGTCTGTTCTTCATATCAAGTTGCACAAATACAGCTACGATGACATGAGGCAATCATCTGTATGACTTGAGTATTTCTACTTTAATGCTGGACGAATAAAGTCAAATTAAGAAAACTTGCTCTTGGTGGTTTTGAATCTGATGGAGGTTATAATATCTTTAGTTTGGTCTTTAACTGTCACAAATGGATTTTTAATGAGTTTTAAGATGCCTGAAAAGGACAGACAACCTTTTCAGAGTGCTCTGTCTCTGAAAAAAGATCTGCGGTTCAGTAATGCAGCATCAGGAACAAAAATTAAGGGTGTGAGCACTTTGATATATACCACAACATTGGGGTCATGGATCAAATGCTGAAGAGAAAACATTACATTTATTTTAATTTATTTGGAAAAATATTCAACAGTTGCTCATAAGCTGCATTAAAAAGCAAAATGCACAATAAAAAAACGCTTCCTCTCTTGCCTCTGTGGTGGTTTCCAGCCATGCAGATGGTGGTGGGTGTTATCAGCCCAAGTCAGTAAATGGGACTTTGTTTGTCATGGAAACTTGGCTTTCCTGAAACAGCGTCCCAGTCTCTCTCTTTTGTATAATCCACAGAACATGTTGTCAACAATTTTAATTTTAATAAGAACTTGGAACGATTACAGCTCCTATGAAAACTCTTGACATCGAGCTCTGGATGGTTTTTATTCATTATCCGTAATACTCGAATCAGTTCAATCCAAACACAACAGTCTTAAAGCTCTCAGCTGAGATGCTAATGATGCTTTCAGTACAATCTGGGTTGATCTGACTGGCATGACTCTCCTCCACGTCTCTTGAACCACCGAAGTAATTGAATACTGTCACCTTAGTGACCTGACATTTTCTCTGACCAGGTTTGATGTGTTCCAGTCTTTTCAGAGACAATCAGGTAACAGTTTTTGGTTCAAACCTCACCGACAACCTGAAGCCAATCAAATATCACTGTCTTGTACAGTAGTGCAATAAAGACTTGGGGTTTCACACACTGATCGACCAGTCAACGATCAAAACCGTCCCACAATGAGCATTGTTGTAGAATAATCACTCATCTGTGGTTTTGGCATGGAGTAGTAATGAAGCAGTGATAACATCAACAAGGATGTGCACCTGGGGGCATTGTGGGTAGTTGTTGTTCAGATGTCAAATATAGCCGTAGATGACTCAAACACTGTTGAGTACGAGCTGCTAAAACAGCACGAGGCAAACAGAGCCGTGGCTGTGTGTCCCGGCGCTCGACTACAATCAATAGCGTGGAAATGGTTTATCAGAGCAGACATGGATTTGTTTGAACAGTCACTGTCTGCTTAATACGATGGAAAATAAACAGAATTCTAGGATTTCAGGAAAACAGAGGTGTTGTGACAGCAGTCAAACGTTATCTCCAGCTCAGACAAGCTTGCTGGTGTTTTTGTCCAATAAGAGCACAGATTATTTGTAAACATATCAGTATTAAATCAAATGCAGAAATGTAACTGTAACTAAATTTAAATCAGTTAACACCCCCTTGTGAACAGCAAAAAAAAAAAACATAACATCTCCTGAGAAAAACACAATACAGTGGTCCTTTGTTTATCGCGGGGGTTACGTTCTAAAAATAACCCGCAATAGGTGAAATCCGCGAAGTAGTCAGCTTTATTTTTTACAATTATTATATATGTTTT